>PISW01004680.1:0-93543 GCA_004023785.1 Mungos mungo
GAGGGAGGGGGGAAGGAGGCAGAGGGCAGGGAGGAAGGGATGGGGAGGGAGGAAGGAGAAAGGAGGCAGAGGGCAGGGAGGAAGGGAGAGGGAGGGAGGGAGGAGGAAGGAGAGGAGAGGGCAGGGAAGGGGAGGGAGGGGGAAGGAGGAAGGAGAGGAAAGGACCTCACTTCTCTCTCTAACGGGAGTTCCTTGCAGCCCCACAGCGAACTCACACGGAGGAAGAGCCTCCCGCTCCTCTACCGCAGGCCCTGGACATCCCATCAGAACCTCTAAGCCCGAAGCACAGCACGACCCCCCCCGCCCCCCCGCGGGGCTGCAGCGTGGCTGCCGGGGACTAGGGAGCTGCTGCGGACCACGGGTTCCCTGAACTCACAGCGGGACGGGTGTGCTTGTCCTCAGCCTCATCTTACTGGTGGGAAGACTGTGGCTCAGGGAGGAGGCAGAGCTGGGCTTGAACGGGGATCTTCTGACTCAAAGTCCAGTGCTCCTTCCTCCAGCCCCACCCAGTGCCCCACAGCCCCGCCCCACTCCCACGTAGGGGTTCCCGCGCGGGTCATGAAGCCCCTGCTCCGCGCCCAGCACGGCCAGCAAGCTGAGACACGACACCGCCACCGGGTGAGACCGTTCACGGAGGGACTGACACCCCTGGGTGCTGGAGCCCAGCTCCCCCCGCCCTGGGCGCGGCGGCAGAGCCTTCCCTTACCTCCGGGTCAGCCTTCTGTATGTTCTCCAGGCTTTTCACCAGGCCTGTGGACGCTCCTGAGCTGCAAGACACGAAGGTCAAGGGGGTCACCTGGCCAGCCCCGTGTGTTCCAGAGCGCAGGCACAGCGAGTGCCCCCAGAGCTCTGTGAGGGGGCGGCTCGGAGGAGGAGGAACTGGCGCCCACCGCCGGCACCGCCCGGCTCGCCTCGCCACCCTGGTGACCGCAGGGCGGGAGGGATCCTGGAGACAGCCGGGCCCCACAGCAGCTCCGACTTCCCTCTTGCCAGCGTCTCTGCCCACAGGCGCTGGGGTCTCTCCTAACCGAGGACTGGGGAGCGGCGGCTGAACCAGCAGGGGCAGCAGGAGCCGGGGACACGGGGAGGAGGCCAGCCCTGGCCTTTGATCTCCTGACCATCCGCCCTCTGCATCTGCCACTGAATACACTTCCTTTTGTTCTGGTCTGGTCTGTTCTGAGGGAAGAGCTAAAAAAAATCAGGGTTGAAGCTAGGAAAGAATCCAGATTTTTTTTTTCTCTTTATGTGGAGAAAATATTTTTCTCTTATTATCTGATTATAAAGCTATGGGTTCTTATTGTAAAATAATCCAAATAATAAAGAAACAGAGAGAGGGAAGCCTGGGTGGCTCGGTCGGGTGAACATCCATCTTTTGATTTTGGCTCAGGTCATGATCTTGGGGTTCGGGAGTTCGAGCCCTCAGTCAGGCTCTGTGCTAACAGCACAGGCTGCTTGGGGTTCTCTCTCTCTTTCTCTCTCTCTCTCTCTCTCTGCTACCCCCCCACCCCCCACCACATATGCTCTCTCTCAAAATAAATAACACATTTTAAGAAACAAAAGAAACTTAGAGACTTGGGAATTGACGTTGCGGTAAGCCTCCGACCGCTCGCGGCCCGCCTTCTCTTCTCTCCCACACAGCGCCACAGACGTGTGCGGAGGACCCAGTGCTGGCCTACGTGCACCGCACAAAACACGTGTATTGTGTGTGCTTTTCTTTTTTGTAAAAAGGAGATCATATCGTATGTTCTGTGCTCCTGCTCCCGGCCATCTTTCCGGCGGTTACATTCGGGCTCGGGCCGCAGGTCCCGAAAGGAACCTTGATGCGGTGGGTCGTCACCTCTGACGGCGCCGAGGACTCCCGCGTCCAGCGATGGGCCCGCTCCAGCCGTGTCTACAAACCTCCGCACAGCGGTCGGATCACGTCCTTGGGATAAGCTAGCAGGCACGGAAGTGCTGATCTCATCGTGCGGGAAACGGAGGCCCAGAGCGGGCAGGCGAGCTGACAGGGTCGGCCAACCCTGGGCTCGGTGCCACACGCATGCCCGGAGCAGACGCCCTCGAGCGGCCAGCCAAGTTCAGACTGAGCGGGAGAGGCCCCGGGGAGCGGGGAGCGGAGGCGTAGACCGGACGGCACGGGCACTTCGCGTGGAACCCGTGCTTTACGGGGAAGGAGACTCAGAAGCCAGCACCGCTGACTGGGGGCAGCAGTTCAGCAAGAGCGCCAATCCGTCCCCGTGACGGATTTCGTCACCGACGCTTGGCCAGACGGAGGGCCGGGCCTGCCAGCGGCCCCCGAGACGCTGCTGCCGGGTCAGCGCACCGAGCCCCGAGCGTCTGCATGACGGGCACACTGTGGATGACCCAGAACCCACCTCCCTCAGGCGCTGAGTGGCACAGTTATAGATCTCGCAAAAGGTTTATACCCCTAACGATGCTCTCGTGAGGCCGCCATTTGGCGAAGAGCTGACGATCCTCGCAAACTACCGGAGTGAGTGAAGAGGGCCTGGGGACCCACGGTGAGCAGGGCGTGGGGTCCCCACCTAGACGACATCTAATGTGACAACCACAGACGGTTCTGCCTTAAAGTCACCCCTTCTGTGGAAGCGGCGCTGGTAGGGCCCTGTCCCCGCCCAGCGTGTACCTCTTACTCCTGTGGGTCCTCTTCACGATCAGAATCAGAACAGGGAGCAGCAGGACCGTGCCGCAGACTATCCCCACGATGGTCACCAGATGGTTCCCGCCCAGGAGCTCGGGTCTGAGGGCTGCTGGGGTCACCGACACTTGGGAAAGGAGAAAAGCAACGAGAGGGTCTCAGTGTTTCTGGGAAAGAGCTGAGGGCCCCGCGGGTTCTAACCGAGTAGCACCCGAGTCAGGTGCTGAAACCCTGGGGCGCCCGCTGTGCCCATCAGATGAGAACCAGGCCCGCCCCCCCCGGCTCACCCCTACCGTCCAGATCACGGAGGGCCAGAGAAGGGACAGCCCCTTACCCACGGCGGAGCTCCCTTTTACACTAACAAGCTATCTTAAAATAAAGTAGCAGATGTTTTAGAGGCTGTAGATCTTTCTATGAGAAAGTAGTTGGTTTCCAAAATCCCCGCCCGTCCTGACTGCTGACCGTGTGCTGTGTACCCCCCGCTGACGGGCCGGTCTCAGCCCACGCGGCGGAGTCCTCACTGTCCCGCCAGCCCCTGGCTTTAATGCACAGGGCTGGGGCCCGAACACAGAAACACCTCTCCTTTGGGCCCTGGTCTCTTGCTCTGTTTCCTCTGTTCGCTGCTGTCTCTCACCCTGTCGCGGGGTCATCTTCCCGTCCGCTACGGAGCGGACGGCAGCCAAGTAAACCCGGACTTGGGACGTGGACTGCAGTCCATCCCCGCTCCTGGCCCTGTAATCAGTGTGTCACCCCGCACATCTCCCGGCCATGCGTGCGTTCCGGCAGAAGGCCGCGTCCACCGCACACGAGCGCCTTGAGCTGAGGAACCCGCAGGCCCAGAACCAGAGTGAGGGAGGCTGCCACGGGGCCCGGGGCTCCAAAGGTCACCCTCAAGGCCACGAAGTCCAGGCTACAAGCACTTGGCAGAGGCCCCCTGGAGTTCCGCACCCTAAGCGCCTCTCCGGCCTCCCCCAGTCCTGGCCACGCCTCCCCACCACGGGGCCCCTCACCCCTCCCCAGCCGAGGGTCAGATACCTCGGGTCTCCTCCCGGGTCACGTGCAGCACGGTGGTCTTCCGGAAGGTCAGGTCCCCCAGGCGGACGCTGCACGTGTAGCTGCCTCCGTCGGACTCCCGCACGCCTCGGAGCACGACAGAGGCGTCGCTGCGGGAGGTGTCCCCCACCAGGACGACACGGCTCTGGGGGGGGCGCGCGGGGGCACCAAGTCCGGGGGGGTAACGGAGCAGAACCTCCTCCTGGAAGGGAAAGGCGAACTCTGAGTTTGCAAGGACCACGGGAGGCGGGGCGCGGGCAAGGCTGAGTGGGGGCTCCCGGGACGCACAGGGCGGCCAAGCGTCCCCTGGGCAGACAGGGATGAGGAAAGAGGAACGAGAGGCCTTCCCTCCCTGTGTCTCCCCAGGAGAAGGAAGTCGGAGCACACCTTTGCCTCTCCCGGCAGTTCAGCTGGATTTCCGATAGGCACTTGAAACATCTAAAACTAAACCCCAAAGTCTTCCCCCAAACCGGTTCCTTCCAGTCCACCTCATTGGCAAAGCCTTCTCCCAGACGCTCAGGCTAAAAGGCTCAACGTCCTCCTACTGAGCTCCTCGCTTCTAAAACTCACGTTGAAAATCGGGCAGCAACTCCTGCCCCCTCTGCCTTTAAGATCCACCCCAATCTGGCCATCCTGGTCCGAGCCGGCCCCTCTCACCCGACTCCTTGCGAGGAGCCCCCTTCCTTGTCTCCCCGTTTTCTCCCAACTAGTCTATGCCCAGCAGATGAGCCCTGAGAAACAGAAGGTAAATCATGTCACTCCTCTACTCAAACCCTCCAACGCCCGCTTCTGCTGAGAGCACAAGGACCTCCAAGATCTGCCCACTCCACTCTCCTCTCTGACGTTGCTGCTACTTTTTCTTCCCTCCCCTGCCCCCCGGGTCACTTCATCACTTCACTCCAGCCACACTGGCCTCAGGGCCTTTGCACTTTCTGCTCCCTATGCCTGGGACATCCTTCCCTCCCAAAATACACATTGTTCACTCCCTCACTTCAGATCTCTGCTCAAATGTCATCTGTTCGGTGAGGCCTCTTCTGACCACCAATGTATTTGTTAAAAGCTTTGGGCTCCTGGGTGGCTCAGTCATTGAGCAGCTGACTCTCGGTTTTGGCTCAGGTCATGATCTCATGGTTTCATGGGTTCGAGCCCCACATCACGCTCTGTGCTGAACCTGCTTAGGATTCTCTGTCTACCCCTCCCCCATTCACCCTGTCTCTGTCTCTCTCAAAAAATAAATAACCACCCCCCAAATTTTTAAAGCTTTTCAGAAAAGGAAATGGGTGCACAGATGCGCACGTGAATGCGAAACCTGGTCTCTAGATTCTTCTCCCTCGTGTTTTGAATTCACAGCTCAAAAGGTCCACTCTCAACCTATTTTCTGTTGTCACTCACTTAGTGGTTGACATCTAGACACATGACAAGTTCCCGAGACGAGCCTGGGGCGGCATGCAGGTCCCCACGGCCACCAGGAGGCCACACCCCCGGCCCGCTCAGACGGCACCCGGGAATCGAGCGAGGGACTACAGGCGACTTTAACAGAGAGGCCTGGGAACGTGTCCTCAGTTAGAAAAGATGCGTCTTGTCTAAACGTTGCACCTTACTCTGCGTGAACGGTGCCCGCCGGGCCGCCCCGCGCACAGCGGCGGGCACAGACGACCTCCGGTCTCGGGAACCGCACGCTCCCGTGAGCCGCTCCACACGCGGGCCCGGGACCCGCTAACGCCGGCACCCGGAGAACCCGTCCGTGGGGCACAGAAGGACACTTAGGAAACCAGCCCGAGTAACAGTGAGGACGCAGTGGCTCTCATGCCCAGAGCTCAGGGACAGGCCACAAGCGTCGCCCCCTCCCTCTCCCGCGGACTCCGCAGAGAGGAGGGAAGGAGGAAGGACACCGAAAGGCAGAGGCCAGTCTCGCACTCGCGCTTTGCGTGACAAGCTACCACACGTGCTGGCCGGCCCTTCGAGCCGGAGGCCGTGCTCTTCCTCTTCCTCATCTGCACCAGAGGACGGGCCCGCAGGAAGCTGCCCTTGCCCGGAGCCGCGTGGCTGAGCCCGAAGCCCAAGGCCTTGCCGCACGGCACCTGCTGCCCCACCCCACCGCCCCCCCGCCCTGTCCCGACGCCGGGGGCCCCCCCCCCCGCCCTTACCTTGGCGTGCTCTCCCGACGAGAACGTCCAGTCCACCTTGGTCACGCGTTTCTCTCCCGTGCTCTGGAGAACACAGCCTAGCTGAGGCCAGTCACCCACGTGGGCCCTGAGCTCTGGGGACAACACGGTGACTCCCGTCACACCCAAGGTAAAATCTACAGAAGTCAAAGAGCTTCTAGAAAGAGGTCATGTTGAGCCGAGAGACGCTCATCCCACAAAATCACTGTCATCACCGCATCCTGCGCACATGCGGTCCACAGACGGCCGGCGACCCCGTGCGGACAGAGCACAGCCCACGGGGGGGGGGGGGCAGGCCCGCGGCCCCCACACGCGGCAACTGACGGGCTCTTCACACTGCGGTAAACGCGTTCTGACTCCCTTCCCTTCCCGGCTCCTTCCCCTCTTCCAGAACTTCTCTGAGTCCCAACTCTACTTCAAGGTTTTGCTACAGAAAGTACAGAAAGTCTTGAAGCCCCCTCTCTCCTTTTGTTTGGAAGCCCCCTCTTTCCGTTCACCGACTTCGAAGCCCACATCTGCTGAACACAAACAGGAAGTGGGAAGTTACATAATTCTCCGGGTAACCCACCGGCTCTTTGAGCTGAAAAACTGAGTCACGGGTGACTCTCTCCCATTTATTTTACTCTTTTCACGAGATGTCGTAGGGCTTGCTGGGACAGCTCTGGCGGCCGGACGGGTCACAGGACTCCGTGCTGATGAGGCCGAGACAACAGACAGCCTTTCTCTGGGCTCGTCTTTCCGGTGTATTCCCTGCCCCCGCTTCCACCGAGACCCCGTCCCTGCTCCGGACCGCCCAGCGCAGACTTCTCCTTCTGCTTTTCTGTATAAGCAGTTGACGCCATCATTTGTTTACTGAATAAGTCATTTCAAAGGGCCTCTGACCAAAAAAATTAGCAAAAGGTTTCTGGTTTTTCAGTAACGTGCTACACAGATCAACCACAAAGTCAGTCAAGAAATGAAAGGCAGGATGGTGTTTGGGGAGACACAAGCCTACGTCTTAACGGGACAGAATTCCTTCAAACCAGCATTAAACAACGCTCATGCCGGAGCCAACAGCGCACAAGCCGACCTCTCCCTCCGAACTGTCTCTCCGGGAGAACATGAACTTGCTGCCCGGCAGGAGAGACGCACAGTAGGAGGAAAGCAAAAGAAAATATTATGAACTTGAAACTCCATGGAAGGAGTCATTTTGAAAATAATAAAAATTCATTCCAAAGAATACGGGTAGGGAGGGAACGTCCCCCTAAATCCAACAGCACATTAAGAGCTGAACTCTACCTTTTTAAGTTTATTTATTCTGAGAGAGAGAGAGATGGCAAGCGAGTGGGGACGGAGGGACAGAGAGGAAGGGGAGAGACAGACAGAATCCCAAGCAGGCTCCGCACTTTGCGAGGAGTCTGATGTGGAGCTCAAACTCGTACCGGGAGATCATGGCCTGAGCCGAAGCTGGACACTTAACCAACGGAACTCTATTTTTTTTTTTAATGTTTATTTTTTGAGAGACAGAGACAGAGCCCGAGCGGAGGAGGGGCAGAGCAGCCACTAGTCCAAATGGGGCCCCAGGCTCCGAGCTGTCAGCATAGAGCCCGACGGGGCGCTCACACCCACAACCCCTAGGGTGGTGACCTGAGCCCGAGTCAGAGAGTGACATGTCTCAGCCACCCCAGCACCTCTCAACTCTCAGAAATTAATGGGAAGCCTTCCTGCCTAGCCCCGGGCCTCACTGAGAATTATGATAGAAAACCACAGGATTCTGTAGGCAGAAAGGGAGAGATCAGGCCCTGAGGTCTCTGGGTGGGGAACAGACACAGTTTGGAACACTGCTGGGGGGGTCTGATCACAGCAAAACCCCCTCAGGTGTGAGGTTCCTCTTAAGAATGTGACAGACATCACCCACTTCCCCTCGGGTTCCCCTAAGAACTTGACTTTAGACCTAACTGAAAATTAGTAGGACACCATAAAACCTAAGAGCCACAAGGAACTGTGTGGCCTTGGACCACCCCTCATGCAGTGGAAGTGAGCTTGAACCCCATTGTTAAAATGCAGCAATAGTAACTGCCGCCTTCTGCGCCCGGCACCTGCCAGACGCCGCGTACGGAGCACGTCAGCTGGTCAGACTTTCAGATACGCGCTATCATCCACCCATTTGTCAGAGGAAGAAGGTGAAGGAGCCCAAAGGCACGTGGCCCGTAAAAGGCTGAGCCGGCGCACGCCCCGGGCCGACGTGACGACAGCGCAAGGGCTCACCGACTGTGCCCCTCACGTAAGTGGAAGGATGGCTGGTTCAGTTCATATTACTTTTATTTGCAAGAATATTGTCTATGATATTTAAATTTTTCTTACATTTATGTATTTTTCAGAGACAGAGACAGCGCACAAGTGGGGGAGGGGCAGAGAGAGAGGGAGACACAGAATCTGAAGCAGCTCCAGGCTCTGAGCTGTCCATGAGGAGCCCGACGCGGGGCTTGAACTCACAAACTGTGAGATCATGACCTGAGCCGACGTCGGATGCTCAAGGGACTGAGCCGCCCAGGCGCCCCTTGTCTATATTTAGAATAAGAACTATGAAGGTGTAGAATCATAGAAAAGTTATAACCGAGGAGTGAACTCTGTAGAGTATAGACGGCTTCCTGGGGGGAAGACCACCTCCGTCAGGCACGTTGGACAACTTTCCAGGGGCCACCAGGCAAATCTGCAGGACTTGGCTCTACGCCCTTTCTGGCCACAAGGGAAAAATAAATGCAGGCGGCTCCGCTGGCTCCGGGGTGATATCGGACAAACCCTGAAACCGTTCTGGCCGGTCCCACGGATTGTCCAGGTCTGAATTGGCTGCTTCGGGTCCGTGCCCTCTGCAGCTATTCGAAGAGGGAAAGGGCTCCTATTTCGTAGGCCACACTTGCATGGACAAGCGTTTGGGCGTGGCCCCAGAGGACAGGGCAGAAAGGGGTAGCCTGAAGATGATCCTCGGGGAAGCAGCGGATTGATTTCCTTTCTGGAGAACTACCGCTTTGAAATCACAAGAAAAATGTCAGCTGGAAGAAAGTCGGGGGCACCTGGGGGGCTCAGTCAGTTACGTGTCTGACTCTTGATTTCAGCTCAGGTCATGGTCTCATGGTTTGTGAGATCCAGCCCCACATCTAACCGGCTCTGCACTGTTAGCTTGGGATTCTCTCTCCCCCGCCTCTCTCTCAAAATAAATAAATTAACTTTGAAACAAAAAAGGAAAGAGAAAAAAGGTAGGGAAATTTAGGAGAGAGGCCAGAGGCCACCTTCTACGAGTCCTTCCACAACCCCATGGTTTAGAGCCTGGATTCCAGATGAAGGATGCTAACTCAAGAATTTCATCCATTTGACAAATGCTTTCCGACAGCTCACTCTGTGCCAGGCAAGGTGTCCGGGGCCGGCCGGACGACAAAGAATACAGATCCACGCAAACAGGGAAGACACACGGGACAGGTGCGATGAGCAGCACCACAGAGGCGCACGGCGACCTGGCCAGCGGGGGTGAGAGGAGGCCCAGGTTCCAGCCTTCCTGTGACCGGAGCTGGTCCCTCCACACACGCTTTGAGAGAACGCATCTAGTTCTCGGGTTTCTGAGAACTTCTCTAAGGCAGCAGAACTCTTCCCTCAAACAATCTTACCTGGCAGCCCTGGGAATAAAGCAGGAGCAAGATCAAGGACTTGGAGGCAGTGGAGGTGGAACCCCGAGGTCCTACCTGGCCGGATCCTCTATTAACCCCCGCCCTGCTCTCGCCCTCTGTAGAGGCCACCGGGTTCCGGGGACTTTCCGGTTCTACACCGCAGTGTGAACACCACCAATCTACTGGAGCCATGCCCGCCACTTACAAACGGAAAGACCAAGTCCAGAGAAGACAGAGACCCTGTCATTTCTTTTCTGTCCCCCAGAACACTCACCAGAGGAACCTACGAAACAGGGACATGGCTCACTGAGCAGAACTGACGGAAGCACCAGGACAGGGTAACAGGAATAGGGACTTCGACCTCAGAGGCTCCAGGGTTCAAGCACTCGATACACCACTTAATAAACACGCGACCTCAGGCAAGTCCCGTCTACGCCTCCCTGAGCCTCAAGTTACTTCGTCTGTAAAACGAAAACACCAACACTGCCCACACAGCGTTTTCACGACGATGGAACACGGTCAGGTGGTAACAGTCACTCTCACGCTTTGTCTTTAACGAACACCAGCGACTGTGGAGTCACGCGGCGGGAAGTGCCCAGACCAAAGGCGGCATCTGTTCCACAAAGTCAGCTCCCTTCCCTCTTCGCACATCAAACCCCCTGCCCCTTCGCCCTTCTCCAGGCAAGCGCTCGCGTACCTCTGATGGCCTCTGGCAGGACGTGCAGCAGCACGGCTTTCTTGAACACCAGGCTCTCCATTTCAAACCGGATCTCACAAGTGTAGGTTCCCTGGTCGGCCTCTTCCACATTTTGGAGCAGGAGAGAGCCATCATTGCGTGAGATGTCTCCTACCAAGCGCACGCGATCCTGGAAGCGCCCCACAGGTACGCTGAGGTTGGCGTAATAGTACAGCACATAATAATCCTGGAGGGCCACACAAGGTTGGAGAAAAATCTCAGTCACTGGCACAGACCTAGGAGTCTGGATCCGAAAGACACTGTTCCGTGGAGGCAGCGGCATCACCACCACCGTCACCACCACCATCACCATCACCATCACCACCACAGTCACCACCGTCACCACCACCATCACCTTTACTGTTGTCCTCAGCCTTGTGATTAAACAGTACTTGGTACCCAGGTAATAATGATAACGTGCCAGGTAATACTCTAACTTGAACCAGGCCCTGTGCCTTATTTCACAGGAGGACAAATGGTGACCTGTGGTCCCCACATGTTCATTTCTCACAGTCTGAGGTAAAATGTACCATCTACTCTGGGGACTCAAACTCATGACTTTTGAAAACCCTCTCTCATTTCCACGGTGTTTTCTGCTACAGCCCCTAGATCCAATGGCATTCAGCCTTGAGGCGGTCCCCCAGCCTGGCAGTGGTGACGGCCCCTGGCGCGTCGGCCATCACTCCCCAAGTCCCGCCTCCTCCAGGCAGCACGTCATACCGCTTGAGAAGGAGTCATCATCACAGACTGGCCTGCAGGCCGGGAAGGGGAGCCCTGGGAAATTCTTATTTCTACTTACACCAGCGGCCTATCCCTCTCATAATAAAAAATACTAATAAAATTTGAGTGAGAAAAGTCTCGTAGGAACAACATGCTATGAGCTACGTAAAGAATATTTCCTTCCTGCGCCTCCGGACCCGACCGTTAGTGACACGTTACTTGGGATGTATTTCACGAATGATCCTGAGTGCGAGCATCTCTACAGAATCTCCGATGAGGTGCGTTCACCGTTTCCCTCCCCAAAGAGCTCCATGAAAGACCCCCTCGGCCACGCTCCATCGGCTAATCCAACGCTTGAAGCAGCCATGAGGAAGAAAGAGATGGTTCTCCAACACATCAGTGGGGCACGCAACCCTGAAAGAGTCTGGTCCTCTCTCCCCAAAACACGATTGCTGTCACATCACCCTACGCCTCTTCTGTCTAGACCACGCCTCCACTCTTCTCAGCCCTCCCGACCAGCTAAACTACTCTACAAAGGACAGACATCAAGAAAAGAAACAAAAAGAACTTTATGGACATGTCTTCCATTACCTCTCAATGACCCAAAAGGTAAGCATGACCATTATGATCATGACCTTCGTCTTCACAGAAGAGGAGGCGGAGTTCAGCGAGGTTGAGTAACTCGCCCAGCTGACTGCACAGCCAAGGGGCCGGGCCCTCACCACACCACCTCACGGCACCTGCTGACCTGATTCTGCCTCTGCCCGCGAGGTCCCGACACCACGGGCCACGGGCTTCCGCTAGCCGGTTGCATTTACGCCTTGTTACCTTGGCGTGCTCTCCTGGTGAGAACATCCAGTCCACCTTGGTCACACGTTTCTCTTCTGCGCTCTCGAAAACACATCCCATCAGGGCGGAATCACCCACATGCACTGCTAGCTCGAGGGCGGAAGCAGTCGGGTCATCCAGGCCCAGGGAATAATCTAGAAAAGTCAAAGGCAAAAGGAGACATCATTTAGACTAATACCCTCACGCACAAAAATCAGTATTAATCAGTAAGTACTACACGTCTTCACTCCCCAGATGACCCGACACGAAGTCCTCAGAGGCCCCGCACCCAAGCCAGCAAGGCCTCCCAAGGGGAAGAGAAATGCCCTCTAGTCAACTTGGAGGCGTTCTGGAATCTTCTGATTGCAAAAGTGCTAATCAGTCCTGTTCTCCTAACTGGTCTCTTCCCTGCTTCTGGAATTCCTTTCTCTTAGCTCCTTTCTTTCCTTCTGTTTTTTTTGTTTTTTTTTTAAGTTTATTTCTTTATTCTGAGAGAGAGAGAACAGAGAAGGGGCACAGAGAGAGGGAGAGAGAACCCCACGTGGGCTCCATGCCCAGCGCAGAGCCCAATGCAGGGCTCGACCCCACAAACCATGCGACCATGACGTCAGCAGAAATCAAGTCAGATGCTCCGGCTGACTGAGCCCCGGGCGCCCCTCTTTGAGTTCCCTTTCAGAGAAGCTGTGAGATCCGCCCTCCAGGTCGTGAATTTAGACAAAGCAGGAAATGACAAGTCCTTGCTCCGGTTTCCCAGGGGTCCCCTCTCTAAAGAGCCCCCTCACGGGTATTTTTGCTTCCTTCCTCTTCTCTGTCTCTTTAGCTCCCTCCCAGAAGCTTCCCCCTGACTCCGCCGGCTGACTCCGGCCGTCGTGTGGGTCCCTGGAATCCGGCCCCTATGAGCATGGTCCCCCCCTTGGGCTCTCCGTGTCTGCCCACGTCCCACCCTGGCTCTGCCGCCCGCCCTGGCCCTCCAGCTGCTCGGCTCCGCTCCGCTGTCTGGATCTCGTTCGAGTCCCCTCTCTTTTCATTAAAAGGGGAAGCCATCGTGCGGACACTTCCGTTTTCACAAGATGCGCTCTGTGCGGAGAGACAAGGTTGAGAAAGACCCTTGAGGTGCCGGCTGGGTCCCACCGAGGGGGGCCTGGCGAAGGCGACGGGAATAAACAGGAAGCGCGCGGTCCTTTCATGCAAGCTGCTGCCCCGCGACAGGGGACAGCCTGTGCCCGACAGCAGGCACACACAGCGGGGGAGGCGGAGAAGGAACCACGAGCCCGAGTCCCGCTGGAGGGAAACTGTTTGGAAGGAAACCAAAATCGGTTCCCGAGCCGAAGTGGAATTTTCCTGTAAAGAGGAACTGAGCACCTTCACAGGTGCTTAACGGCGCTCTTACACCTTCCGTGTGATTAAGTGTTAAGCTGATTTCATTTAATATTAAGAGTGCCGCACGTGGAATTAAGGGGGGCTTCGCTGGAAAGCAGAGGCAGCAGCCAAAGCAAAGAGAAACTGATGCCTGACAGGTAACGTTTGTAGAGAAATGGCTGGAGAAAATGAGACTTCCTACGGAGGAGACACCTCTCTGCAAGGAAACGCAGGACGCCCTGACGCCACCAGGCCACGTCCACAGGGCTGAGCCGCTGGGTCTCGGGCGGGAAGGGCAGACCCCCCGTCTGCGTCTAGGAAGAAAGCTTCTCTAAGTATATACCATTTTCGTGTGTGTGTGTGTGTGTCTGTGTGTGTCTGCATGTTGGTGCCCATTCTCTGTTTCCTGGAATTAGAGCGAAGGCAGCTCTTCCGTGCACGTTGCTGAGTCAGTGTGGAGGCTGCCACGCACAGTTGAAAAACGAATCATCAAGAGCAAAAATAAGAGACCACGAGCGCAAAGCGGGGCATCCTTCCTACAGAGCCAGCTGCGTGGGGCAGAGAGAAGAGGCAGCGAGAAGGGCGCCCGCGGGGCTCAGCCGGTTCGGCACCCGAGCCCTGGTCTGGGCTCAGGTGGTGATCTCACCGTCTGTAAGTTTGAGTCCTGCATCTGCATCGGGCTCTGTGCGGACAGCGCAGAGCCTGCTTGGGATTCCGTCTCCCTCCCTCTCCCCCCCCCCCCCCGCCAAATAATTAAAAATAAGCTTAAAAAGAAAAGAAAACCCAAGGCAGGGAGACAGGACGGACAACCTAGAAAGAAGAGCTGGACGGCACAGGCAGCAGCCCGGAGCTCAGAGGGAACAGGAGGGGAGCCTCCAACCTGGCCCGAGGGCGCACTTGGGGGGGGGGGCGGTTCAGAGGAGGTTTCCAGGAGGAAGTGGAGCTTAAGGAGAAACCTGAAGAGCGAGGAAGCCTTAGGCAGGCTTCCCAGGATACAGTGGGGAGAGAAAGTTCCGGGCAAAAGAAACTACCCTAAACTGTGAAAGAGCTCAGTGCATTTGAGGAGGCGCAAGAAGCGGCAGGAGACAGAGCAGCGGCACAGGACAGGGACTCTGGGACGGACTCTCTCTGGTGGCTTCCTGATCTGAGACAGGCCGTGTTTTTAAGGCCACAATTTAGCGTGCAGGAATGCCAGAGAGAAAGTCCCTCCGCATCGCATAGGAAGGTCCTAGAACCCGCAATCACGGAGCCGAAGGCCTCTGTTTCTAGCAGAAACCAGAGGAAGATTCCGCTTTCCAAGAAAGAGTTTGCTACCGAGCTTCTGAAGCAGCTGCTTCAGCAAAACTATGAAGCTCCAGGTTAGGGTTTCTGGTTTTCAGCAAACCGAAGGGAAATGAAAATACACAGAGCCGGCTTTCGAGGTCACACGAGGCTTACGAGAAATCAAAGCCCGTCCTCGGTCCCTTGGTTCCTACTTACCCAGGAGCCCTGGCACCAGGAGGAGTGTCAGTGGGCAGAACATGCCTGCTCTCTGGCTTCCAGCCTTAAGGTAAAAGAAAAAACACGAGAAGATCAGGTGAAGAAAAGCGAGTTAGTTTAACAAACCCACAGTGAGCGCCTCGTGGGCCGGTCCCTGGGCTGCAGCCCCGGCCGAGGACGAGGTCCCGCTTGGTGTGGTTTGCAAGTTGGTGGGGGTGGAGGGGGAAATAAAAGCAAACGAATGAACAAGAAAACAGCAGATGCTGGAAAGTGCTGTCGTGAAACAGAACCGAGCAGTGTTTGCAGGGCCGCTGGGGGCTCGGCTGGGCCGGGAGGGGGGCTGCGTGAACGTCGCTTCTCAAGAGGAAAAAAGCAACTACTTCCAGGATGTCTCCTTGGGAAGCCAGCCCTCGCCACCCTGCAGCCACAGATTTCACGTAAACCAGCGGTGCCAGGCGGCTCAGTGAGGCGCTGCCTCTCTCTCCAACCAAATTACAAGTCTTACTTTTAGGGGCGGCTGGGGGGCTCTGTCGGTTAAGCATCCGACATCTCCCAGTCCGTGAGTTCGAGCCCTGCGTCGGGCTCTGTGCTGGCAGCTCAGATTCTGTGCCTCCCTCTCTCTCTTTGCCCCTCCCCTGCTACTGCTCTGTCTCTCACCCTCTTAAAAGAAAAATAAGCAAAAAAAATTTTTTAATTATTGCTTGAAGCATACAGAGAATGTTCAGGACGTGTGGGAAAGGACATACATAAATAAGGAGGAAATATTCAACCCCGTCACGGCACTTAGGCAGTAAGGAGCCACATGAAACGTACATACAAAATGAGCTGCTTTTTTTTTGCCCCTCCCCCCACGCCCTTTCACTGGGCTCCACGATTTTCTTAACAAAACAGAAAACCGACTCCAGGAGTTACTATCCAACCAGTTCTGCGTTCCTACCAACCACTGTGTCTGGTCTCGGCCATGATCCCTGCCCCCCACGCATCCTGTCGCTAGAAGAACGTCACCTAGAACCTTCCAGGAGGAAAGGTCTCTGGGTGTCATACGACCCAGTGCCCCACCCAGCGCTGGGGGGAAGTCCACATACTCTGGCCGTTTTTACTTGTAAAGAACGATTACCTACGAGATTCCTTACCTGCGTCCTACACCACAAAACCCTCCATCTGGAAAACCGGCGTCAGACTGTCCAAGGGGCTCCCGCCCTCGGTGCCACTTACGCAGAGAGGACAGCTGACCTCGCTGAACCTCGGTCTCCTTGCCTATAACACAAGGACAACAATGCAAGGATCAGACAGGACAACGCGGGGAACGGCGCTTCGGAAAGTAGAAATCACCGCCACATAAGATCCTGTTTTTCTTGACCTAAAAATCGGACAGGAAATAGAATTTGTAGCGTTGAGATTTGGGTTCTGAGCATCTGTCTTTGTAAGAACGGCAAATGATGAATCAGAATGAACTGGAAACTTTTTTTTAAGTTTCAATCTTGGAGCCCCACCAAACGTAGATAATGATGGCACTGACTCAGATACGCCGACGGCCACAGTCAGTTTCCCCCGACGCCTCGGACAGCCGCGGGCCCCTTCTGCTCTCTGGCTCGCGGCCCACCGCCCCCCTCCGCGGTGAGCACGACAAAGGGCTTCCCCGGGGGCGTCGCTGTAACTCTTCACCTCTGGGACATGAGGTCCCCGAGCCGCACCATGAAAGAGTCGGAGCTTTCCACCCGGGTTAACACGGGACCACAGCAGAAGTCGGCGGTACCATGGGCGGCAGTGCCGAGAGGGCCCCGCGCGGCCCACGTGATCACAGATCGGGACGCTGAGGCACAGGCTGCCGACGCTGAGGCCTCACGGGGCCCAGCCGGATTCACACCCGGCCATCGTGGGTCCGGCCCGGCCCCTCGCGCCTCTGGAAGCGTCCCGTGTTCTAGAGCAAAACTTCTCCGAACTGCTGCTCCCCGGACTCAGTCTCCTCCCGCCCCCGCCCAGTGAACTCCCGTCCGGCTTCCAAATGTCCGGCTAATGTGACCTCAGGGAAGGGAAGTCTCCCTGAGGTCACGCTCACCAGCCACGTTTTGTGTTTTGTTTTGTTGTTGTTATTGTTTTAAAGTTAACTAATTAATTTATTTAGAGAGAGAGCGAGCAGGGGAGGGGCAGAGAGGGGGGAGACAGAATCCCAAGCAGGCTCCGTGCTGTCAGCGCAGAGCCAACGCAGGGCTCGAACCCACCTACTGTGAAATCATGACCTGAGCCGAAACCAAGAGTCGGACGCTCAACCCAGTGTGCCCCCAGGGCCCCCATCGAGCCACATGTTGTAATGGCTCTGCTTCTCTTTCCTTCGGGGCCCTTGTCACAATTTCTAATTATCTACTTATCTGGGGGCTTGTCTGATTAAAGTCTGGCCCTCCACCCTCACCTCTCAAGACTGCTGAGAGAGCCCAACCATGTGAATAATGAAAACCAGAATCCTATGTATACAAACACACAGTAAATACATAAAATGAATCTTGGTCTTTAGAGATCCAACCAAAGCGCCGATGCACCTGAAGCACCTTGATAATGAGCCTCCGTTGAAATCCCCGCCTTCCGCCCCACTCCTCGGATCCTGCCGCCTCTTCGGCAGGCGCTCGGGAGATAATTCTGCACAGGAAGGAATCCCATGGGCCGGCCACGCGTTCTGACCCGAGCTCACGGCCCGGCAAACACCTTCCATCACTGCCGGGGTGGGGGAGGGGGCAGGCCATGACCACCAGGATCACGTCTCCCGTTACTAACAGAGCCCAGGAAGCGTCCCGTTGGCACAGTTATGACAGAAAAACCTCTTCATCACAACGAGACCCAAACAGGATGTGAAAATGAGCCCCTGATATTTCAATATCACAAAGCAGGGTAAGAGAGAGGCTCTGTCTCTGGGCACAGGGTTTGCCGCTCGCAAGAACAACCGACCGCTGAGCAGAAAGACGCCCACCAGGCCCCCTCCCTCGCCCCCCGCCCCCACCCCGTGAGGCCAAGTCCCCTCAATTCCCGGCGGGCCGCACACCTCGGGCTCTCGCGGTTCTTAGGCATCGCTCCCCACGTAACCACTCTGGGCCATGAACTTCTGGAAACGTACCCTCGTTTTTCCTTCCAAGCCCGTTTCTCCTGCATCGGGCTGGGAGGCTGAGCGGCTCTTGTGAGACAGCCTTGATCACATCGGCCAGCCCTCCTCCTGACGGGGATGCGGGAGGTCACTGCCCCCGCTCCCTCCTAGCCACCCGCCATGGGGCCTGCGTGAGAGCAGAGCCTGCAAGGGACGAGACCAGCAAGGACAGCAGCCTGGCTCTCTTGAGAGCCGCACGTTTCTGACTTCGGAAGGCTAAATACTGGTCTGTCCAGGACTGGGAGGAGAGAGACAGGGAGGGACAAGTCCTACCACAAGTTCAAGGGCAGCAAGGCACCGCTCCACCTAAAACCACAGGCAACTTATGAACGAGAGTTTGATTCTTCTTCTTCTTCTTCATCATCATCATCATCATCATCATCATCCACTCTTCCATTAAGAGCAACCCTAACCCCTCTCTCTCTGAGGATCTTAACAGAAGTGACGCTGCACCACAGAGAGGAAAAGTGCGCCCCCCAGGCTACCGTACGCCCCCGTCTCCTCCTACAGAGTGGAGGCCCCTGCCGACGTGGCCACCAGGCTAACACCTGCAGAGGAGCCTTCTCCTGAGGGAGAAAAGCGTGAATCGCTGCTTAAGAAACATGAGGTGCTTGCTTACCCGAGCCGAGGCGCCGGGGGGAGCCGGGCACTGAGCGCCGCCGCGTGCGTGCAGTCCCCAAGACCGACTGGGGAGACTTCTGCCCGCGAGGAAGGTCAGGCTCAGAGCAAACCAGATGCGTGCGCTCTGAAGTGGCTGCACGGACGCAAACAGGAACCTCTGAGTCGAGCTTCTCATTTCGGTTATCTGGCCCATGACCCAATTTGTATTTATATTTTCAATCAGAAAAGAAGAAACATACTCGACTTACCAAGGACAGCCCACCCTCCAGACCTGAGCAGGCGCTGGCTCCCCGTCCAGACTGCAAGCTCCCTGAGGGGGGGGTGCTGAGAGCGCCAGGCAGGGGTCCCCCAGGTCAGAGGTCAGCGCCTGCAGACACAGTGCAACGGCATTAACATTAACATTGACACAGGACGGTTTGCTCTGCTTAAATACAGCAACCTCAAAACTAAACTAAACTAAAACAAGGGGCGCCTGGGCGGCTCAGCTGGTCAAGGGTCTGACTCCTACTCCAGCTCAGGTCCCGATCCCGGCGTCGTGGGGTCAAGCCTCACAGCGGGCCCTGAGCACGGAACCTGCTTGGTTCTCTCGCTCTCTCCCTCGGCCCCTCTCCTCTGCTTGCTCTGGCTACAATTTAAAAATAAAATAACACAATAAAAATAAAATTACAGCAACTTCTCTTATTTTCTTCTCTCAGCGCACAGGCACGGCACAGCCAGGCAGTCTCCGAATCCTGCTTCCCAGAAGTCTGTGCAGCCCCCGGCTCACCGTGTTGATTTCCTCGGACCCAGGGAGGCCAGTGCTTCCAGAACCCAAGTCGCATTTTATTCGGCTAGAGAACCCCGAGAGTGATCTGGACAAGCCAGGTAAGAATCCAAAGTTTCATCACTTCAAACTATCTTTGCTGTTAAGTTGCCACTTCAGCGGCGCCTGGGGGGCTCAGTCGGTTGGGCATCTGACTTCGGCTCAGGTCATGATCTCACGTTTGTGGGTTCGAGCCCCACCTCAGACTCTGTGCTGACAGCTCAGAGCCTGGAGCTGCTTCAGATTCTGCGTCTCCCTCTCCCCCTGCCCTTCTCCTGTTTGTGCTCTCCCTCTGTCTCTCAAAAATAAATGTTTAAAAATGTATTAAAAAATAAGTTGTCACTTCAAAATAAGTCTCGTCAGCTGTCCACACCTCCAGCCCTGGGCGGGCTGGCCTGGCCTACCTACACGGCCACCGGGCTTTTTTGGAGCTGAGTACTTGTTCCTCTCAAGGACTACGCTACTGGTTCTATTTTTATTCTTACTTTTTTAATATTTATTCATTTTTAAGAGCGAGAGAGAGAGGCAGAGCGTGAGCAGGGGAGGGGCAGAGAGAGGAGACCCAGAATCTGAAGCAGCTCCAGGCTCCGAGCTGTCAGCACAGAGCCCGAGGCGGGGCTCGAACCCACGAACTGTGAGGTCTGACCTGAGCCGAAGTAGGACATTTAACCGTCTGAGCCCCGCCCAGGCGCCTCCCTATGCTACTTGGTCTTGAGAAACAATGCACTGGTTAAGCCACCCACTTACTTGAAGCCACCCATAGCAGTCGGCTTGCAAAACTCCTGAGAACGGAACACGCGGCAGCCGCCAGGCTCCTGCAGGGCTGAGGCTCAGACACCACCAGCTGCTTCCTGCTGACAACCGCAGCCCCTCCCCCTTCTCAGGGCAGCTCCCATTTTATACGTAGATACACACCAAAAAGTAGCCAAGAAGTGCAAAGCGGTTTATTAACTGTGATGCGGTAAAGACACTGCGAGTTCCAACATCCCGCACCCCCTCCTGCAAAACAGCAGCAGCAAACACACAGACGGACGACGGGTCGCCGGGAAGCGCGCAGCCAGCATCCAACCAACAACCAACACGGTGGGGGGGGGGGTGGCAATTAAACGACGGTCTTGGTCCGTCCCTCCGTCCCTCCGCGTCGTCCGCGGCTCCCCTCTGGAACCGTAACAGTGACGTGGGAGAACGTGAGGACGGAGGATTTGCCTCCAAAGTCCCTCCTGGGCCGGGGACAAGCGGCATCCCCGCCTGAGGCACCGCGCCCGCTTGGGAGCCGCAGGGAACCAGTAGGTTCTCCACGAAGGAAACACAAAGCGTTTCGTAAATCCACATTTGGGAACGGAGGGCTCGCGGCCACAGAACTTGCAAGGCGGCACAGCTGTGAGTAAGGCTTCGTGGGCCCGAGCACAAATTCCGAAAGGCTCGGAACCCCTTCCGAAGCTTTCGGAATCCAACTCCCTTTGGGGACAAGGCCGGTCCTCCCGGGCGTGCTGGGCGAACAAAGCAGCAAGAAGGAGAGAGGGAGGCTCGCACCTTAGAAGACAGGGAAAGAGCAAGTTTTAAAAACAATAAAGTTCTCTTCCCTCCATCTTTAGAAGAAAGGCACTGCTTTTTGCTCCTTTTGGGGAGGAAAAGCTGTAACCCAGACCTCACTGTGAGAGCGCCTGGGCCTCAGGACGGACGCGCCGCAAAGCCCGGACAGACTGACTCATCAGCCCGCCCTCCCGCACGGATGCTGCTGCTGCTGCTGCTGAGTCCCTTACGAGGACAGGGACTTGATCAAATCGGGATCAAGGCTACAGAGGAACAGGCCCGAGGAGGCCCACAGCACCATTTACCCAGAGTGACAGACACATGACAACTGGATTAACCCTCACAGCACGCCTGCAAGGAAATCACAAGCAGCCCCAGACAAAACCGGTTCTCAGCTCACGAAATGTGGTTTCCGCTGGGTTCCTGTCACATCACCTCTTTCTCAGAGAAGTGAGGACCCACAAAAAGTCCACCCCACAGTCTCGATCTTCAAATCTCCTGGAACCCGAATTATTTACCCTGTGGCTCACGTACGCGGCGTCTCTGCTCTGGGGTCAGACTGTCTCTCACCGGGATGGCCCCAAACAACCGCACGCTTGACAAACAGCCCGAGGCTCCGAGGCGTCACCGCGGGAAATAAACAGTCAGCGAGCCTTTGTCCCTTCCACTTCCCTCCCCGGCCAGAGGTAAACCGTCACGTCTACTGACGAGCCAGCCTCTCTCATGCACGGACTAGATTAACCAAAGAGGCCAGGCCAGACCGAGACCATAATTCTCCAAGTCTTTACTGATGACTTCCAGCACTAACAACCCCACAGTTTACACATAAATCTTGGCAAAGTGGTTTTTTGTGTAACACATGCGGCGTATGATGCTGTTATGGAAACCTCCCGAGCCAGCTTTTTACAGAGGACTGCGTGGCCGGCCCTTCTAGACATGCCCTACGTATTTCTTAATGGCTTCTAGAAAATTCCATGTAAATGAAAATTTGAAATCAGTTGCTGTGGAAAAATGGAGGAAGCTGATCCAAGGTGCTGAGAGACTAGAAAGGAGAAGTATGGATCACGTCCCACCGCACTTCCTCATGTCAAATCTGGTGCAAAAACTGTGCAAATACCTAGGCTCACTCCCGTTTGGCGTATTTTAGAACTCAAAAAAGTTCTGAAGAATCACAGGTGAAGAGATGACTTCCGATGAACATAAGCCTCTTGAAAGTAAGTCCAACATTTGAACTCTGGAGGGGCATTTGTTATAAAAAGAGCATTTCCTTGCAAATAACTGATAAAATATTCTACACATCCCCGCAAAAATTTTTCGAAACACAAAAGAAAGGGGCCCCTCCGTGTCACTGTTCTGTCCCTTAACTGTACACTGATGCCACGTGAATACTTTAAAACCCAGTCAGAGCAAACCATGGGTCCGGGCCTACCAACTCCACGGAAATTAGAGTCCCAAGCCACCCGAACGCAGCCGATGACGTCACTAAACCAATGAGTATACGCGGTACGCTGATCCGCGGCTGAAAACCGTCACGGAGAAAACGCAAAGAACACTTATCCCAGACAAACATTCCGTCTGGTAGGACATCTGGACGTTACAAGCTCCATTTCGTTTCTTAAAAACATTTTGGCCGCAACGGTGTGGCCAACCTTTGGGAGTTTCCCTCAAAGAACTGGAAGAAAGCAGGGAACGCGTTCAAGAGCAAAAGCAAAACAAAGTTTCTTTCTGTTCAGGAAGAGAACTCCTTCATCCAACGAGAGCACACGTTGTGAAAAGGGGCGGTTTCCTCTAGAGTTCTCGCACGGCTCACAAATATGAAAGGAACAGTTCTTCAATAAATACGTGGTCCCCGACGCCTCTGCGGCGGCTTCCAGAACCCGCCGGCACAGCGACCCGAGCGCCGCCTCTCTGCCGACGGAGCGGACGGCTTCCGTCAGGGGCCGCTCCCGTCGGGCCTTCGTCAGTACGTCTCCTCGTAGTCGGAATCCTGGAGGGAAAGAAAGGCAGTGGCGGGCCGCTGTGGAGCCCGGCGCCCGGGGCACCGTCCCAGGGAGGGGAGGACCCCGCGGTGCCCTCCTCGGGGCGGCGTTAACCGTGACATGGCAGGGACTCCGGACCCCACGCCCCGACATCCCCACGACGCATCACGGGACTTCCACATGTTTGGTGTCTTTGGGGCTCATTTCTGTCTTGAAGCCCTGCCGGCCCCCTTTTCCGCGGCGGATTTCGTTAAAACCTCAACACACGCGAGAGGGCGCCTGTCTGCCCCGGAGCACGGGCGGGCGACTAGGGTCAGGGTCTCGGCCCCTCGGTTTCCCGGAGCCCCAGTGCCAGCCCCGCCCCCTGCTGGCTGTGTGACCTTGAGTAAAGTACTTAATGTCCCTCAGCCTCAGTTTCCTTATTTGCAAAATGGGGGTAATGAAGACACTGGCACCTCAGGGAAAGGCTGTGAGAAGTGCCTGAGACAAGGCACGGGACCACGCAGCCTGCGCCTCGCACACTCCAAGTGCTCGCTCAGGATGAGCTCCTGGTACTGTTATTCTTGTTTTTACTCTTGTTATTTATTTGCCTATTTATTTTTTAATGTTTATTGATTTTTTAGAGAGAGAGAGAGAGAGAGAGCACATGACCAGGGGAGGGACAGAGAGAGAGGGAGACACAGAATTCAGAGCAGGCTCCAGCCACAGAACCCGATGCGGGGCTCAAACCCACAAACCGTGAGTCATGACCTGAGCCAAAGTCAGACGCTTAACTGATTTGAGCCACCCAGGCGCCCCTATTATTTATTTTTTATATATATTTTTAATGTTTATTTATTTTTGAGAAAGAGAGAGAGACAGAGTGTGAGTAGGGGAGGGGCAGAGAGAGGGACACACAGAATCTGAAGCAGCTCCAGGCTCCGAGCTGTCAGCACAGAGCCCGACACGGGGCTCGAACTCATGAACTGTGAGATCGTGACCTGAGCCGAAGCTGGAGGCTGAACCGACTGAGCTCCGGGCACCCCTGGTTTTCTTTTCCTTGAAGCACAATCCTCACTCGGCTCCCAGAGAGCAAAGGCTCCCGGTCCCCCCCCACCCCCCACTGCACATCCCTCCTCGGCCTCCTTTCCCGGTGCTCCCTCCTCCCCCCAGTCCACGAACCTCGGAGAGACCCAGGCTCTCGTCTACGTCTAACCTACCCTTTCTGTCTAGCCCACCAGTTGCTGAGGCCAAGCGCCGGGGAACCCCCGGCCCACGCTCTTCCACACAAACACGAACCCCCCGTCGGGCCTCGGCCTCCCCGCGGACCCCAGCCGGCGTGAACTGCGCCTCACCCCCGCTCCACCCAGCACTGTCCTCTCCCGCCTGCGTCATGGATGAGGTGTCTTCCCCGGGCTCGCGGGCCACCGGGCCCCTGACCTTGCCCTTCCTCCTCTCGACACAGAACCCAGGACGCCCCTCCGTAAACACACATCCATCCGCGGTGCTTCGCTTCTTAAAAACCTCCGGCGCGTTCCGTTCCATTAGGAATAAACGCCCAGATCATTCCAGTCACCCGCAGCGCTCTGTAAGATTTAGCCTCATCTCTCTGTATCGGTAAATGCGATTCTTCACCTCGCTTGCTTCATTCCTGCCACACTGGCTTCCTGGCTAATTCTAGAACATGCCAATCACGCCCCCCCCCCCAGCCTTTGCACCCACCATTTCCTCAGCCCAGAATGCTCCTCCACAACAGCTACGAGGCTGCCTCGCTGCTCAAATATCATTTCGGGGAGGGGGTCCCCGGCCCCCTACGTAATGTCCTACTGCCTTCCAGGGGTCCCGTCTCCCTTCCTATTCTATGCTTCGCTACAGCACTGAGGACCGTCTGATATGCCGTATGCATCACTTATTTCTAAAAGACTTAGCTATGTTTGCACCCCAATTTAAGAGAAGGTGACATTCCAATTGTGTCTTGGAGTTTTTCTTTTTGTAAGTAATCTCTACGCCCAACGCGGGGCTTGAAATCACAACCCAAGAGTCGCATGCTCTGTGAACTGAGCCGGCCAGGCGCCCCGAAGGAGAGTCTTCCGGGTGTGGAACAGAATCTACGTTAGCCGAGGGCAGAACCTCTGTCAGTGGTGTTCACTCGTGTTTCCTAGGTGCCCAGGATCCTATCGGGCACGTACCAGGTGCTCAGTAAACAACCGCCGAGTGGATTAATATCGGAAAGGTGGATATTTTGTGTTATCCAAGCACTCACACCCCAGGGGGTTATTATTAGACGCTCTTCGCCAGCACCGCCAGCTGCCCCTGTCTTACCTACTGCACTCAAGTTCGAGAACGAGAGAAACAAAAAGCTAGCTGGGCTGCGGTCACCTGGCCAAGGGCTGAGCCTGGCGATGAGCACAGAGAGAACGCGTTTAGAGCCGGCAATGACAGGTGTGTTTCATGTTAGATCATAAGTTGCTTCTGACCTGTTTCCAACTGCACCACGTCAGAGGCCTTTCCCCCTCGCTCCCTGCGACAGCCCCGCGAGCCTACCAATCACAGCAAGAGCTTAAAGGGGAGGGATGACAGCCTTTTGAAATTTAAATCAAAACTCGGGCCTTCCAACTGATGAAGCCACAAGTCACCTGAAAGGTTAGCTCACGCTGACTCCCTGGGGGAAAGCTGGCACCGCAGGAAAGTCCTATCCAGGCCTCTGAGTCCAACCAGGCAAACCTGCTGGGACAGCCTGTGGCCTCGGGCACGCCTCTTTCGGGGTGCTTGCTGTGAGGGGCAGACGCCGCTCCACAGGCCCCCTTCCTGACCTGGGGACCCCACTCTGTGCCCGTGAGGCAGAAAACAGAGTAACGGTGAGAATCGGCAGGCGCCGGGGCGCCTGGGCGGCTCAGTCGGTTAAGCGTCCAGCTCTTGATCTCATTTCAGGTATTGATCTCAGGGTGGGGAGTTCAAGCCCCATGTTGGACTCTGCACTGGGCGTGGAGCCTACTTAAGAAAACAAACAAAAGAATCAGTAAGGGTCCCCTGAGACCAAACTGATTTGGGGGAAGACCTGGCTTTGGATCTGAGTACCCCCCGCTGCCTCTGGGGGCGAGGGGTCCGCAGCAGGCAAGCAGGGCGCGAACAGCAAACAGGAACGGCGCGGGCTTACCAGGCACTCGGCGCAACGAACACACAGTCTTGCCACGCAGTCATCCGCCTCCTCTTGGTCAGTGCTGAGAAGAAGGACACACGAGTCTGAGCAGTGACTGTCCCGGCGGGAGGGCAGCAACAACAGGCAGGCCTGGTTTTAAATTCCAGCTCCGCCACTACCAGCAGGGCGACGAGGCGGGTGACTTAAGCTGGGGATAAAAACAGCCCCGGGGAAAACACGGCGCCTGGCGCGCAGGACACGCCCAGCACGGGGGAGGCGGGCCTAATGCTCGGTCCAAAACGCCCTGAGCCGCCCCCACGTCTGAGCGTCGCGCTGAGCTGGGGCCACAGTAAAACGCTGCCCCGTGAATTGCTCGCAAGCTCATGGGTGTGAGAAACCTGTTGAAACTGAGTAAGTCCTTTATGACACAATGTAATAAAATGTTTAAATAACCTTTAGGTCAAACCACCTCGGCAGCAAAGGGGAGGGAGCGGCCGCTCCGCCGGGAGGACTCCCGGAGCCTCAGAGGAGGCGCTTCCCCGGGTCGTGGAGGACACGGGAGTTTTCCAGCCGAGGGAGGGAGGGAGGGGACTGATTCCAAGTGAGAGGAGGGCGTGTGGGGAAAAGACCTGAGGGCGCACAGCGTGTTTAGAGAAGAAAATAAGCTCAGTGCAGCGGGGCGCGTGGGGCGCGTGGGGCGAACGAGAGGAGACGTCAGGAAACGTGTGACCTGAGGGGGAGTCTTGTTACTTGTGCTTCGAAATGGACACTTGAGTATTTCTACCAACAGCTCATCGCCTTTTTGGGGGCCGTGGGTTCCTTGGAAGGGCCGCTGTCTCTCCCGGGAAATACATGCACACACATGAACGTGCCCGCACACACGCGCACGCACACAGATGCACACGCACCCACACGCACCCACAAACAGAGAGAGAACATTTCAGACCCTCCCCGGGTAAGCCTTCGCCTCCCACGGTTAGGAACCCCCGACATCGACAACGGAAAATCACCAGGGATTTTACACAGACTTTGTCACCTTTTTTTTGGTGAGATGTAGTCTTAACGAAAATACTGGATCCGGCCGGCCCACTGCCAACGTGCTGTTTCGTAAACGTGACTGGGTAACCACTGCCCACTCAGCCCCTAGAGCACCTGCTGACCAGGAGCGGGTCTTGCTTGTTTAAACTGAGTTGCCGGCTAAGGCTACTCCGAAGGCCTTCCTCGGGGCCCTCACGTTCTCCGTCGGGGGACGTCAGCCCGGGGCGAAACAAGAAGGGAGAGGCCTGGCGGGGTTCCCGTTAACTTGGGGGGGATGTGATCGCCCGCGGAGCCTACAGCAGAGCCACCGCACCGCGTGGTGCGGTTCCCTAAGCAGAGAGCAGGGCCGTGCTGCGCGCCCGCCCGCCTCCCTCCCCAAATTAGCACCCGCTCGGTTCGCTTCCACCCTTCCCTCCGGGAAGCACTCCTCAGCAGGGCTGAGCGCGGCCTGGGAAATAGCACCGCCGCGGGCTCAGGGCCCGCGAAGCGAGGCTCCGAAGCAGAAAGGGGCTGACTGCTCAGGACTCCGGCCGGACTTACTCATCTGAAACCTCAATGGACGACTTCTTGTAGCCAGACTTGCTCCTCCTCTTCAGCCCAGCCGCCTTCCTGCCCATCCGCACGAGCAGCAGGGCCACCACCACGGCGGAGGGGAGGAAGACCAGGATGGAGAGGAGGGCCACCGAGGACAGCACGGTGCCGAGCCCTGCGGGGGGAGGTGAGAGAGCGGGGGCTGCCAGGGGCTCCTCTGACATGAGACCGGTTTTACTTTTCCTCTTGTGTTTCTTCTTTTTATGTTTATTTTTGAAAGAGAGAGAGAGTGACAGACAGACAGTGTGAGCAAGGGAGGGGCACAGAGAGAGGGAGACACAGAATCTGAAGCAGGCTCCAGGCTCTGAGCTGTCAGCACAGAGCCCGACGCAGGGCTCGAACCCACGAACCGGGAGATCGTGACCTGAGCTGAAGTCAGACGCTTAACTGACTGAGCCCCCCAGCTTGGGTTTCTTCTGATTACTACAGGAATAAATTCGTGGTAGAAGGGGCAGAAAGTACTCAGAGGTACAAAAAGAGCAAAAACGTACCCATAGTTCCACTCCCTAGGATCCCTACATTGGTATCTACCCGTTCAGTGTTCTTTCCTGGAGGATGTGGGTGTGGGTCTGGAGATGGGGCGGGTGCATATTTTTAAAAGTACGGATATTTTACAGACTTTCTAGTCCCCTCCTTTATGTAACATATAACAATTTCCTGTGTCATTAAAAATTGCTTCAAGGTGTTATTTTTTAACGGCTGCACAGCATTTCAGCACAATGAGGGATTTGTGGAACCAGCATTGTGATGCCAGACATTCAAGTTGTTTCCAATTCCTTGGATCTACAAGTTACTTTATGATGATCATCTTTGTATATAAACCTTCATATTTACCTCTATTTCTTTAAGATAAAAATTTTTAATGTTTTTTATTTATTTTTGAGAGACGGAGAGAGACAATGCGAGCAGGGGAAGGTCAGAGAGACAGACACACAGGATCAGAAGCAGGCTCCAGGCTCTGAGCTGTCAGCACAGAGCCCGACGCGGGGCTCGAACCCACGAACCGTGAGATCATGACCTGAGCCAAAGCCGGACGTTTACCCGACTGAACCTCCCGAGCGCCCCACTATTGTAAATGGTATTACTGGATCGGGGTACACAGACTCATGCGACCAAACTGTCTTATGAAAACACCATACTACTTTCCACTCCAGCCACCCACATGAGCGGGCCTGGATCTTTGAAACCTTGAGTTACCATCTTAAAAAAAGAAAGAAGAGGAGTGCCTGGGTGGCTCAGTCCCTTAGCCAGAGTTTGGCTCAGGTCACAATCTCACAGTTCGTGGGTTCAAGTCCCGTGCAGGGTTCTGTGCTGACAGCTCAGGGCCTGGAGCTGCTCTGGATTCTGTCTCCCTCTGTCTCTGCCCCTCCCCAGCTCGTTCTCTGACTCTCTCTCTGTCTCTCAAAAATGAATAAATGTTAAAAAAATTTTCTTTGTTATAGAAAGTAGAAAAAAGAAAGAGAGGAAGAAGGGAGAGGAGGGGAGAAAGGAGGAAGGAGAAAAAGACGGACAGACAGACCTGAATGACAGGCCATCTGTAAGGAACCACAGTGCAGTCTCGTATCTCCAGATCTTTGGTTCCAGCCCAACTGAGGATCAGCATGACCGCTCAGGAGCCACCAGGGAACAATGTCCAAAAAAAAGGCCAGTCCTTAACCTACTTTCCCTGGGCTTCCTGCTAAGAGGAAACTGCTGTCCTTTGCAACATAAAAGACGCGCTGTCCCCGTGGCTACAGGGCAAGAGCAGCCTCACAGCTGAGGGTCCGAACAGACAGGGAAATCAGATGACTTCTTTCCCACAGGCAACCAGCCGCCCCTCACGGAGGGGTTTGCCGGGCCCTCCAGTCACCTGAAGGTAACATAAAATAGCAGATTCTCCAGGAAACTAGAACACCATTTGAATGGCGACTTGAGCTTGCAAAGTAAAGATTAAGAAACGCGTCCTAATAGACATATCAGAACGGCAGAATGTCCCACTGGCCCACTGGCTCACAAAGACAGGGAGTCTTGCTCGTCCCTGACCGTCCCCGCAAGTGATGGCACGGAGCCCCGCAGGAGGTCGGGGGCGGGCAGCTTACCCCTCTCTGTGACCGTTAGCTCCGTCACGGGAATGTTATGGTGCACGTCCGGGGGGTTCTTCACAGCACAGCTGAAGGTCCCGTTGTCCTTGAGGGTAGGGCTGCTGATGCTTATGGAGGCGTCGCCCCTGTACACATCTCCCACCCAGGAAATCCGATCCCGAAACGTGCCCGCTGTGGTCGGGTACTGGAAGGACTGGTAATGAAAAATCTAAGAAAGCAAACGCCGGAAGGAAAGAAAGTTAATTTGCAAACTGCAGTGAAAATGTAAAGCTGAGTCAGTCCAAAATAAAATACACATGCATAGTGGGTCTTCTAGGTTGGGCTTTTTTTTTTAGTGTTTTATTCACCTCCATCCTATAGGCTGGAAGACAAGTTAATACAACTTATCAGGAAAAGGCCTGGCGAAACAGTCCTAGAATGCCAACTCTCGAAGCTCTTCCAGATTCTCCCGGAAGTCCTAAGTAGCAGTTCTCAGCTCGGGGGGGCGATTTAGGCCTCCAGGAGACATCTGGCAGTACCTGGAGACCGTTTTGGTTGTCGGGGGGGAGATTGCCACTGGCATCGAGTGGGTAGAAGTCAGGGATACTGCCAAAAACCCTACAGGGCACCGGGCAGGCCCCCAGAACAAGAAACTGTCCAGCTCAAAACGTCAGTAGTGCCAAAGCTGAGCAACCTGCTCTGAGCTGCATCTACTTACCCGTACAGCACGGTAGGGTCTGCAGATGACCCCACAGATGTACTCACTCGAGTGTTGTAACAGCAGCAGACTATACACGGGGCGGGTATAATTATTCCCAATTTATCGACAGGGAAACAAGGCCCAAAACTAAGGGAGTTTCTCAAAGGCACACAGCTGGTAAGTGGGCAACGGAAGAGTTTTGTTCATCCTCAAATACTCTCTTGTAATACAGTCAATCGAAACGCTGTTGCTTCAGATCAGTGACCAGACCCTTTGTCGCCACAAGCACCTCGTCAGCGGTCCAGGAAGGTGCTACAACACAGCAGGACCCTCCTCTCTTGCGCGAGGCTCAGGCTTTCCTGTTCCTTTGTTTACCTGGCACCTTCCCAGGTACAACCACCAAACTGCCCAATTTAAAAGATGCTGAATCACTTCTCCATTCATTTGCTCATGGGTTCATTCAACAAACATTTACACCACACCTGCTGTGGGCCAGGCACGGGGCTAAGCAAAGAGACAGCGTGCGGGCCAAGCAGGCAGTCCCTGCTCTCATGAATTTTACAGCCTACTGGGAAATACAGCCAGGAAGGAGTGATGAGGTGGGGGGTGAGCGTCATGAGCGTTAAGAGATAGGAGCGAGGTAGGGAGCACCAGGCGGGCTCAGGGGGTTGACCATGACTCTTTGGAGGGAGGTAAAGAACGCCTACCACTGATTATCAGCGTCTCTGTAAAAGGGTTGGAAACTCCTGCAGAGCAAAGCTGCTGTGTATCTTTAACGCTCACCCAACCTGTAAGTTCCAAGTTAAATCACTGACACTCTAATCCTTGCTAACCGATTAGTCAGACAGAATCCTGACCCACTTGGCCTGGACCTCGACATCACGTAGCGTTAAAAGTCCACTGATTCAGGGGTGGCGGGGGAGCACCTGGGCGGCTCAGTCGCGATCTCACAGTTCACGAGTTCAGGCCGCACGTAGGGCTCTGTGCTGACAGCTCAGAGCCTGCGCCACTCACACTTTGTCTCTCTCAGACAAATAAATAAACACTAAAAATTGTTTTAACAAATAAGTGAAGGTCCACCAATTCCAGTTCGGGTGAGGCTGCTGACCTTCTAGTCAGCCTCACAGAAACCAGCACACGAGAGCCGCCGCTGGCACGTGCGGCTCCGGACCCGGGGCCCCCGGGCCTGCTCTGTCCTACGTTTGGCCGGGGAGGCAGAGCCGAATCAGGCCAGCTACAGTTTTCCGACGGCTCAAAAATAAAGTGAGCTATGTTAAGTGTAAAGGAAGGGGGACCAGGAAGAGAGCCCCGCTTCCCTCGCCGCGCCCGGCCCTGGCTCTGAGCTCCGGGGCACTCGGCAATGGCCCCGACAACAAAACCCACGGCTCACATGTTACAACCACAGAGAACGTTTCCCAGGGAAGGAAACAGGACACAGAACCAAGGAAACTTCCGAAAATACAGCCATCCGCATTCTTGACGGCATCTCTCCGGAACGAGGGCGCTGGCCGGAAGCGTCAAGAGAAAGGGTTTTTATAGCAGTGCAGCCTCCAATTAGACGTCAACAATGGGCTCTGGGCCGTAACCGGGTTTTATATGTGTGTATAAAGTATCCTGCCTCTAACACTGCAGGCCGTCTGTCGCCAACAGCACCTGCCGTCAATGCGCGATGCCACCGTGTCCTCCGGAGGGGACGGTATAAATCAGTGCGGTGTTTACATGCCAGGAGATGGTGCAGAGATACCTCCTCAGGGCGCAGACGGCAAACAGATCCACCGGCGGGACAACCTCACGCCGCAGGAAGTGAGCAGCTGCGCGAAAGAGGATGTCTGCGGCGGGGACCCACAGAATGTTCTCGGCCAGCAGCCTGGGGGCACTCACTTTAGCACTCGGAATCGGAAAAGAAGCAAGGAAAACATGCAAAAAGAAACAAGGGGAACCGAAAGCAAACCACATTTCCTCTGAGTTTCTGGCAATTTTTTTCCACACACAGCGTATTGACAAATCCTGCCGCTGAAGAACAAGAAGCCGCAGGACCGAATGCAGGCCGTGCTGCCCAGAAGCTGGTCTCTGACTCCAGAGGAGAAGGCCTGAGGCGGGCCTGGGACTTGGGGTAGAGGGACTCCAGCGGGGCTGGCCACAGAGGGCTTCCGGAAACGTCCTCCGGAAGAGGAAACACTCACGGATTCCGTACGGCTGCTGCTGGGGGGTCGGTAGGTCCAGTCTATGGTGAGCTTGTCAGTGACAGACGAGGTCGACCTGAAGGTGCATCTCAACTTGATCTTCTCTCCAACGTAACCCCGGACATGTGCGTCCGCTTTGATCTCCAGGGCAAGGGCGACGTGGACGCCTGATGGGAACAAAGCCCACACGTGTGAAAGGCACGCGGCCGGGCGGGGCAGACAGGTGTGAGGGGACAGAGCGGAGACACCGCCACGTTTGGGGCTCTCAGAGTAAGAAACATCCGGTCAGGCGGGCCCAAAGGACAAGGGGCAGACGCCTGCACTGATCAAGGAGCGTGTTTTTGTCGGTTGACAATATTCGGTCACATGAATGCCTGGGCAAGAATCTGAAACCTGACTGCACCAGCATCCTTCCAAAGACAAACTGTGGTCAAAGGAGGCACGAACAAGGGGTCTGGCCGCAACAGCCAGAAGGCCATGGCCCCCACTCCACGCCCCCCCCCTTCCGGCAGCACGGCCCCCCCCCACCGGGCACCCTGGCAACTGCTGGGAAGGAAGGGCCTCGTCCCCAAGCACAGCCGGCTGTAACCCGAAGCCACCGCTGTCTCCACCACCAGCAAAATGAGAACAGGAAACCAGAATGCATTCTTCCAAAGAATTTCAGAAAGCTGCCCCAAGGCTCTGTCTGGCTGTATTGTATTCTTGCCTCTGGCTAACGAATCCCACATCCAATAACCATAAATCACGGGGAAGAAAACGGAACAAAGCAATGCATTCTGAAATGTAAAAATAAAGGGGCGCCTGGGTGGCTCAGTCGGGTAAGCATCAGACTTCAGCTTCAGGTAATGATCTCACAGTCTGTGAGTTCAAGCCCCGCGTCAGGCTCTGTGCTGACAGCACGGAGCCTGGAGCCTGCTTCTGATTCTGTGTCTCCCTCTCTCTGCCCCTCCCCCGCTCATGCTCTCTCAAAAATGAATAAACATTAAGAACAAAGATTTTTAAATGTAAAAATAAGAAATCCTTTCTAAACTTGGTAGAGATTGAACTCCTTCCAGAACTGGCTCAGATATCCAACTTGGGCCTCCCAGGTCCCCCGGAAAGAGCTCCCGCTTTCTTCTGACCAATCCCCTCTGCGTTCAGAGAACATGGAGGAGGAATTTCTCTTCCGCCAGGGAGCCTTTGTTTAGGAAAGTCTCCCGCACTTTGTTTTTACTGCTTCCTCCTACACTGCAACAAGCCACGTTTCTTCTGGCAGGCCCCAGGCGAAGGGCGCAGGAAGGTTCCAGAAGAGTGCAAGCCCACACTCCGTCCTGCAAACCGGCGGTCGCGCTGGGGGAGGCAGGATGCGCCCGGCACTGGGATTGCTGGCTCTGTGGTCTCAACGAGTTACCCCCTCTTCCGTTTCTCACCCTGGTGGGGCTGCAGGAACAGCACTGACCTCACAAGGTCACTGGGAGGAATAGGTGAGTTAAAACAGGGGTGACACTGGAGAGGCCGCCTCCCCCGGCCTGCCTCCGCTCGCGGCCCCACCTGCCGGGGGCACAGCTGTGAGTCAGCGACGCCCTCACCTCTGTCTGCTTGGAGTCGGTTCTTCCTGCTCCTCTCCAGACCATCTAGTCTGTTCGCATTCCTCTCAAAAGGAGGAGACCAAGCCTGAGCTCGCCACTCGGGGGAGTAAGATCTGACCCATCGCAAAGACGAGGATTACTTCGGTCTCCGTAGCAGCCCCTCTGGCTTAGCCGCGCTAGATCTGTCGATCCGTCTATGACTTCGCCAGCGCTGTTCCTCGGCCTGGAAAGGCTTCATCCCTCGGCCCTACTCCCTCCTTAGCCCTCCCTCTCCATCCACCTTGCTCATTACTCAGGAACCAGCTCTAAAAACTGGGAGCTGGGGGGCTGGGCTGCCTGGAGGCTCAGTGGGGTGAGCATCCAACTTCAGCTCAGGTCATGATCTCATGGTTCTTGGGTTGGAGCCCCGTGTTGGGCTCTGTGCTGACAGCTCAGAGCCTGGAGCTGCTTCGGATTCTGTGTCTCCCTCTCTCTCTGCCCCTCCCCAACTCATGCTCTGTCTCTGTCTCTGTCTCTCAAACATAAATAAATGTAAAAAAAATTTTTTAACTGGGAGCTGGAAATGGACAGATAATCTACACTCCCCCCATACTACTCCTTTATCGTAAAATGAATTACAGTCGGGAGATTTAAAAGCATGGATTTAGGATTAGATAGACCTGCCTGGACGTCAGTTCTGGCCCAACGACTTTCTAGCTGTAAGATTTTGATCAGTTACCTAACCTGTTCAAGCTTCAACGTCCTCACCTGGTAAACGGGAAGAAAGACAAGACCCACTTCCTTGGATCACTGCAAGGCTCTAAGAAGAGGAAACAAGGTAACACGAAAACTGCCTAGCACAGCGTCTGAAGTAGAATCTTTCAATAAACGTTAGTTGTTACTATTAAAACGACCACCACAAACATTCAAAAACCTTCACTAATTCCTTCCTGAGCTGTAGAATACAATCCAAATAGTGGATAAGCTGGCTACTCCACCGACTTACCCTCCATCCGTCCTGCTCCCCATGCTCAGACTGCCTACCATTTCCCAGATTTACCACGTGCTTCCACACCCCCGTGCCTCTCTTCGAACACGGCTTTGTCTGGAAGGCTCGCCCCGGTCCGGCCAGTCCCGCCTGTTCCCTCCACACACACCCGCAGCGCTCACACAACACCTGCTCAAAAAGCAGCCCCCTCTGCGATGCCTCCCAAGTTCACTGGCGCAGCTGACTGCTCCTTCCTCACTGTTTTCACAGCATACACTACGTAACGTTCCTCGGGTCCACATACTTGTGATGGCCCTCAACTTTCAAAGACTATTTCCCACGTTAAATACGAGCACCTTGAAGGCAAAAATTCAGAGGGGAGGGAGCAGACACGGACTGAGAGAAAGAGGCGGACGGGTCACCAGAAATCCCAGCAGAGGAACAGAATGTGCTCGCGCTCACGCATTCTCTCCCCTCCGCCGGTTCACACTATTTCCAACACTCCTCCGCCCTCCACACTCCTCCACTTCCAGTGCGCCCCTTCGGGGGAATCTCAGCCCTGCCTGACCGCCCAGGCTGCGGCTGGGGTGCAGGAAAGGAGAAAAGCCACGCGACCGCGCGCACGAAGTTCGTGGGCTCTGCCCACGGCTGCGCCCTTCCCGAAGCCCGGGGACCCTGCGAGCAGCGCGGCCGGCCCCACGTCGGGCTCCCCAAACCGTTGCCATCCTCACCGTGCTCTGCAAGCGCCACACGCCTCATCCTCAGAAGACCTCTTCCTCTCACCTCTTCGAGAAACGTGAGGCTATACAACCTCCCCAGCCATGCACCTTCCTGAGTCTGCATGGCCCCGCACTACCCCTCCTCCTAGGCGAGGCCCTCCCCCCTCCCCGGGGGTCCTGCCCTGGGTCTCTCCCCTCGAAGCCCGGCTTCAGCGGAAAAACCGCCTCCCTTCCAGAGGGGCCCGCCCCTCCCCCAGCCTCTCCCCCAGCCTCTCCCATCCTGATAAACAGATAAACAAACTCCATAATACTTAACCCCATCATACCACCCGTCACCAACGACTGCCCTCTTTTTCTTTCCTAAGTCAAGTCTGGGAAAGAGCAGTGTGCACCTGGGACCTCCATCCGCTCCTTCCCGTTCACTTCCGGACCCGGAGAGCACAACCCAGGCTCCACTGCCATTTCTGCTAAAGAGCATCATGTCCTCAAACTGGAAACTCCCAGGGATGAAACCTCCGGGGGGGACCTTTCTCTCCTGACTCTGTTGGTCTCTCTGAAGCAGGGACTGCTCGCTCCTAGCCCAAGCCCTTCTTAACAATACTCTTATTCATTCACTCGTTCTTCTAACATGTAGTTATCGAGGATTCACTTTGTGCCACCCTTTGAGCCCGGAATTTAATGTGAGCAAAATAAATACACTCCCTATTTTGGAGCTTAACAGACAGCAGAAGTTCAACATATCAATCAAATTAATCATAAAGACAAGTGTATAATTAGAAAGCCTGGTAAGTGCTCTGAAGCAAAGACCAAGAGAGCAGCAGAAACGCACCTAGCAGAGTAGGGAGCAGGGAGCGGTCAATGAAAACTTCCCTGAAGGAAGGGGTGAGCCCTGAAGGAAGGGTGACAAAGTGAGGCGAGGGACAGCATTCCAGGCAGGGACTAGAGCATATGCAAAGGTCCTGTGCCAAGTAGGAGCACAGCCAGCCAAGGAGCCGAAAGGAAGGCAGTATGGCTCCAACACAAACAGCATGAGAGAGAGAAAGATGTGGCTAGGTGATAAGCAGATGATGCAGAACCTTAAGGGTTTGGATCCTTATTCTTAGATTAGTGGGAAGCCATGGAAAATACTTACATGTGGGACTGAGTGAGGAAAGACAAGATGAAGTTTTCATTTCTAAAAGATCCCGTTGGGGAAGACACGAGGAGTCAAGAGTAAATATAGTCAGGTGAGAAATGCAGAAGTTTGAACTGGTTGGTGGGAGTAAACATGGAAAGACCTAGAAAGACAATACTTACAAAGCAAATCAGTAAGAACTGGTGGTAGACTGGATGTGGAACGTTAGGGAAACAGAGGGGTCAAGGATGATGCCCAGGGGTCTGACTTGGTGATGCGACTCACTGACACAGGACAGACCAGAGAAGGGAAGGGACGAGCACTGGCCCGATTTCGGAGAAGCGTAATGTGCCTTCGAGGCGGCCAAGAGAGAACGTCAACGGACGGCTGGTCTGGGGCAAGGGTCAGCAAACTACAGCCCACTGGCCAAATCTAACATACAGTGGCTCTTTGCAAATAAAGTTTTATTAGAACACAGCCACATCTACTCACTTATATATCGTCTAGGCCTGCTTTTGTGCTACTCAAGCTGAGCTGAGCAGTTGCAACAGAGACGTACGGCCCACAAAGCCTCAAATACTTATTCTCCGGCCTTTTACAAAAGTTTGCCAGCCCTGGTTTAGAGCACCGAAGAAATAGATGAGTTACAGTTTTAGGTCAGACTCTCCTTAATGTCCCTCCAGCCAACTCTCCACACTGATTGTGTGTCACGCACACACTCCACATGGGATTTCAGTTAACCCAATCAAAGTGTGAGTCTAAAAACTTTGCTGGAAAGTTACTTAATGCCTCTATGCCTTACTCATGTTCCTCTCTCTGACTGGAATTTTACTCGCTTCCTATCTCTAACTACTACACCTCCTTCTTCTCCTCCTTCTCTATTTACTGGGGGTGAGGGGTGGAGAAAGGGAGAATCAGCAGGGGAGGGGCGGAGAAGCTGGGGAACCAAGGATCCAAAGCAGGCTCCTCGCCGACAGCAGAGAGCCCAATACGGGGCTCAGACCCCTGAGCCATTGGATCATGACCTGAGCCAAAGCTGGACGCTTACCCCACCGAGCCACCCAGACGCCCCCTAACTTCTTCTTTCAAGATATAACTTTGGTGGCACATCCAGGAAGTCTTCCCTGGACCCTCGTGACTGATTAAGAGCATCTCTTCTGTGCTCCAGTTTTTCTTTTTTTTTTTTTTAATGTTTTATTTATTTTTGAGACAGAGAGACAGAGCATGAGTGGGGAGGGGCAGAGAGAGAAGGAGACACAGAATCTGAAGCAGCTCCAGGCTCTGAGCTGTCAGCTCAGAGCCTGACGCGGGGCTCGAGCCCACGAATATGAGATCATGACCTGAGCCGAAGTCGGAGGCTTAACCGACTGAGCCCCCCAGGCGCCCCAACTCCCACAGTTTCTTGCACATTTCTCACTTAATAGCAGATTCTAAAATTATCTGTTGGTGTGTCTGTCTCCTCCAATAGAGCTCGAGCTCATCAAAACAGAACCTAGCGCATTGTGGATGTTCAGGAATATTCAACTGAACCAAACCAACATAGTTTCCTTTTTATGAAACAAAAGTTCTTGCAAAACAAGCATAAAAACTACAAGTACTGGGCAAGTTTTGGTTACTGAATTAGAGAAAATACACCATTAATAACTCTACCTACCAACTGATTTCTTGTTAATATATCTTATTATATCCTTATTCATTAGGATGATTTTACCACAAAGTTATCAATATGTAAAGTCACTTTACTGAAATCTAAAATTTGGGTAAGTAGGTCTGAAGTATATAGAGAAAAGCAAGATCCATGGATGAACTAAACTACTGTACGTGTGTCTCCCTTCTTCCTCGGCAGGAGAAGGGCTGATGCCTGGAAGCAAGCATGAGGCAGGCTTCCGGAGTGCCAGCAGCACCCTAAATCCTGAGTCAGGTGCTGGTCACCCGGGGGTGTGTTGCTTCCAAAAATTCATTAAGCTATCCAATTAGGATATGTGTGTGTGTTGCTCTCGATATATATTATACCAAAATTAAAGGTATGTTACAATCAATAGATATAAAATAATTTGTCTACTCCACTCTAAAATAAAATAAAATAAAATAAAATAAACTTACTAATCTATTGTTACATTCATTCAGAAATTTTCATCCCAAGCCTAAAATTTTTAGTCTCGGAGGAAAACAAGAATATTGCATTTAAACATACGTAATTTTATGCAAGGAAGGAAAGAAAAGAATATGACAAAATAAAACTCCAAGATTTGCACACTCAATTTCCCAGACTACAAAGCTGTCAGTGTCTGTTTCATAAAAATGCACACTAATGGAGAAAAGTGTAAGAACCTAGGCTGCCTCAACTATCGTTTCCACGTCCTTGACAACGGATATAACAGGACCATGTTTATAAACTGGAGAATTCAAACAAGCTAATTATTTAATGGGTCCTATTTCTGAAGAGGAAAAGCACAAACACTGGTGTGAAACCAAACTCTATTGCCTAACAGATTCAAAAAACGGGTGAATTTTGAAAACACGCTACGTGAAAGAAACTAGCCACAAAGGAACAGATGTGTGATTCCATTTACGTGAAATGTCCAGAATAGGCAAATCATAGCAATAAAAAGTAGACTGGTGTCTGCTCCAGGGCAGGGGGTGGGGAGAATGGGGAATGATTTAATGCATCTGGAGTTTCCCTTTGGGGTGATGAAAATATCCTAAAATTGGTGGTGATTACCAGTTTGTGAACATACTAAAAAACACTCAATTGCACCTTTTAAATGGGTAAATTGTATGGCATGTGAACTTGAACTCAATAAAGCTAATTTTTAACGTACTTGTTTTGAAAGCGTGAAAGAGCACGAGGAAGAGGCAGAGAGAGGAAGAATCTCAAGCAGGTTCCGTGGGGAACCCCCACACGGGGGCTCAAACCCACTAACCGAGAGATCATGGCCTGAGCCAAAGACGGCTGCTTAACCGACTGAGCCTCCAGGTGCCCCTAAAAACAAAAGACAGGGCACCTGGGTGGCTCAGTTGGTTAAGCATCCAGCTTCAGCTCAGGTCATATCACAGTTAATGGTTCAAGCCCCGGATCAGGCTCTGTGCTGACGGCTCAAAGCCTAGAACCTGCTCCAGATTCCGTGTCTCCCTCTCTCTCTGCCCCTCCCCCACTCGCTTCTGGTCTTTGTCTCTCAAAATTCAATAAACGTTTAAAAAAATGTAATAAATTAAAAAACAAAGATAAATCAATTCATGTGCATATGGGTCATGAACTTTTAAGTTTGAAACATTTGGTCTGCCATATTTGATGGGTGCTTCTCTATGGGAAATGACATCAAATTTATGAAACCACCCATCATTTCTAGATTTTTTTTCTCAATAGGACAATATTTGAATATTTTGGCAGGGTGGGGGGGAGAGATGAAACTGGGATTATTTGAAATAATAGGTCTGTCTAAAAATTGTATTGCAAAATAATTTAGCTGAAAAACTGGGCGCTCGTGATGACAGGGAGCTGGGAGGAATCAGGGAGTGTGCTGGTAGCATGGATATTAGTCATCAAATAAATAAAAACTTCCTGGCCTTACGTGCTAGGATTTAGAACTGGTGCCTTTATGTTAAAGCCCCCCTTCAGGAACTCCCTTAACCACAGGGAAATTTTATGATATTAACAATTCACTCTGATCTATTAAGATTTCCTGAGAAGACACACACGCACGAACGGTGCAAATAATGACACCCTAAAATGAAGGTAATTAAGTTGGACTGAAATTTATGCAGTTTGAAAATTGCACGCAAGCAAATTTAGTCAAATCCTTAGCATAAGCCAGAGTGTGAATACTGTGCTGCTGATACTGGTTGACAGATTTTCAAAAATTAATAATTTTTAAGAGCATAAGTGGGGGGTGCAGAGAGAGGAGGAGACACAGAATCGGAGACAGGCTCCAGGCTCCAGGCTCCGAGCTGTCAGCACAGAGCCCGACGCGGGGCTCGAACCTGCGAACGGGAGGTCATGACCTGAGCGGAAGTCGGATTCTTAACCGACTGGGCCCCCCGGGCGCCCCAGATACATGAAAATGTTTACAGAAATATACGCCCTTTCTTGTATTTTAAAAATGTTCTTAAGATGCGACGGCAGCTGCTTTTCCTCGACAAACGCGTCTCTACGGTGAGGAACCCACCGCACAGCCCTTCGGTGACCGATAAACACCGGACGCCTAGGCCCCGGCGATCGCCCACAACTGTCACGATTTCCGTCCCCAAACTCCCGGGCCCTCGAACCGCCCCCTCCAGGCAGGCCGCCGGCCCGCAAAGCCACAGCGCGGCCGCCGCCGACGACTCGTCCCGACAGCGCGGCGGCCCCGCGGCCGGAGCCGCCCGGGTTCTCACGAGCCGAGCCGGCGCCACAGGAACGCGGCGACAGTCGCGCGCGGTGGCCGTCGTCCCCGGAGCCCAGGGAGGCCCCGGCGGGTGGCCCGGCGGCGGCGAGCACTGGGGAGCGGCCGCCTCGCCCCCTCCGTGTGGGGGCTTTCCCGAGACCCCCCCCACCGGAACCGGAAAGCCGGCCGTCCTCCCGGCCCCCCCCCCCGGCCGGAAGTCGGGGAGCCGCCGCGCACTCACCCTGGACGAGCAGGACGCCCAGCAGGGCGCACGGAGCGCGGCCACGGCCGCCAGCCGCCCCGCGCGGCCGCATCCCGACGGCTCTCCGCGCGCTCGCGCACCTGTCTGCGGCTCCGGCGGCCGCGCAGGTGGTGCCGGAAGTGACGTCACGGCGGAGGCCGCGAGAGCGCTCCACGGGGCGACTCGAGGTTGCCCGGGGAACGTGGCGTCTCTCCAGGGCCACACCTGAACTTGCTCCGCCAGGCCGTTCTTTTAAGTTTCGAGTAAGAATTAATTACTCCCTGTTCCCGGACAATGAAGGAAGCCGCACACTTGGGAACCATTACGATTCATCTGCATGGAATTCGGCGGCGCTAAATCGTCTCGATGCTCCGACTCGCTTCCGGAAGTCTCTTTTTACTCCCTACAAATTATTTGAACCGTCTCAAAAGAGGTTTCTACTTTTAGCTAGAAGAGATCTAGGAGACCACACGGCCTCAGCCAATAAATCTGTATCGGGCCTCCTGATGAATGTGTATCTCCATCTTTAGTCGGTGGTGGTTTGTGTGTGACTTACCGACACCGGCTCCGTACCTTCGTGACTGGGTGTCGGTGGCAATGATGAAATCACAACATGTGATGGAGGGGAAGGAACTGGACCTGTGTATCTTTGGGTGGGAAGAGAGAGAAGTAATGTGTTCACAGCACTGGAAGTGCTGAGCCCGTGCGATGATGGTGCATCAGCCTGTTCTGGAATCTGCGTGCCTTTAATGAAATCAAGAGAACAGACGTCCATGCCTCAGCTTTTGGGAAGGCTTAATACCTTTTCATTTTTCAGTTCCCATTCGGTTACTAGATGGGAAAGCTAGTGGTTTTCTCTATTAAGAAAGGAACAGAAGAGTGCCAAACAGGGAAGGATCCTCTTCCTGAGGAAGAGCACCCAGAACAAGCGGTTTGCTGTGCCCGGTTCCCAGTTCCCCGAAGCAGCGTCCCCAGTCCTTTATGCAGCATCAACTAATACTCTTTATTCGGCATAAACATTTATTTATCCAGTGTAAACTACTTTCATCTGTTACTGACTTCCAGGCTCCTTCTGAGAAAATTTCCCAGTAAAGATAAAATACATAACCATGTGCTTTTGAGTACTTGCTACGTAAAATTTTTAGATTTGTATGTAAGCAAACTATACAATTGATAATTCTTTATTACTAAAGGTTATTTACATATGTGTTTAAGGCACAACAGAAAATAAATTACAATACAAAAGTTCTCCTTAGGGAAAAGACACTGACCAATGGGGTCATTTTAACCCCTGGATATTTAGCCAAGACATGAGCTACAAGTGTTGGTGGAAAGACTTTCCATGAGGGTTACTTCTTCGTCACACCTACGGAACATCACTCAGTACATCTGTTGCAAAAATATTGTTATTTTCAAGGTTGAATTATGGAGAAAAATAGAAAATGTGTTTACAAGGTAATCGAGACTTTAAATCTAACTTTTAGTTTTGGGGCGCCTGGGGGGCTCAGTCGGTTAAGCATCTGACTTCAGCTCAGGTCACGATCTCACGGTTTGTGAGTTCAGGCCCCGTATCAGGCTCTGCAATGGCAGCACAGAGCCTGCTTCAGATCCTCTGTCTCCCCTCTCTCTCTGTCCTTCCCCTGCTAGCTCACACTGTCTCTCTGAAAAAATAACAATAATAAAAATATTTTAATATACCTGTTAGTTTCCAAATTGGGTGTTAAAAGTTTACTTTTTTAGTGCGAAAGGCAAAATGGGATAGGAATGGAATGAATCCAGAATCAAGGTTCATATGTAAACTGCACCAATTTTTCTAAAAACACTAGAAAAAATACTCAACGTTCAGCATCTTTAAACACAGATAACCTATATGAAAATTCCAGGTTGTTAAAAGAAAGAGCATCTTGGGCCCAGCCAGTGAAAACTGAAATTATTAGGGGACAAAGATGGGGTGGGGGCAACTAAAGCTTCAGATGCTTTCTATTTTTGAATAAATGCTGCTCGAACTTCAGTTTGCAAAGACACTCGGAGGCTAAACACTTCTGAAAAAGCACTCTTGTTTGCAGCCTACTTACAAAGTTGGCTGTCTCTACTAGTAAAAGGGAAGAAAGAATAAAGTCAGTTTGCTGTTGTTAGATATTCCTTTGCCCCGTACCAAATCCTCCCTCCCACAAAATAAGCAAATTAAAGCAAAAATAAAACAAGGTAAAGAAAAGGAAAGGAAAAACATCTCATCCAGTTCTCAGAGCTTTATATAACACTGTACAAAATTATCATCATTTAGGGATTTTTCTCACCAGCCCTAAATTCTTACAGTCACAATACGCTACTGCAGGGTCCTCTGCGCTGCTTGCTGGTTCCAGTCCGCGAATGAAGCAGGCGTGTTGCTCTGTTGTTACAACTGAACAGTAAGCGGCACAGCCCTCACTGCCCTTGGAAGACCTGCTCTGGTGGCTGTTTTCTCAGACCACAAGGAAAAAGGGGGACAAGCGATTCGTCCTGAGGTGGCATCTCACCATCCAAAAGCATTTATGTAAGCTCTTCTAGCGACTCTGTGATTCAGATTTGTGCTAATTTTAACGTTGGATCAACAAAAACAATCAACTAGGATGCTGAAAGAAGTTAGGAAAACCACCACGGGTCCCGCACTTAAGGAGAGCCGTAAAAATCACTCTGTTCTTCAACAGTTTGGATTTAGGATTTCCTGTTAACCCATCAAAAATGGCTGGGAGGCTCAGCTCACCTTTTACTTGAGAGTGAGAAGGAAACAGTAAACACATTAACTTTCGTAGCAAGATGCTGCCCTAGGAAGACGAATACAGTAACGGAAAAGTCATGACAGACAAGATGGCTTTCGCCTCGTTTGATACCAATCGGTGTGCATACGATTAATAACCCACAAGGAGTGTTTAAGGGCAAAAATGTAGCTTCTCGGGATAAAAAGCTCATGAGCATTTGAAAAATATTTGTGCTCTGAAATTAAATAAAACCCTAATAACGGGCTGCGTGTCAGTCTCCCGGTGTCTGCTGGAGAGGCCCCGGGCCCGTGCAGGCTCCGGAGAGAGACTGAGGCTTCTGGGAGGTTAGGGCCTGCAGGGCTGGCCGGAGGACAGGTCACAGCTGGGAAAGCCGAAGGACAGCTCACATTAACCTCAGCGCATCCCAGGGTTCTCGTTCTTGGGACTCCTCCGCTTCCTGGAAGACAAAGGTTTAAATGGATAGCTCGTGTGGGAGGCGTGCGGAGAGGCGCCTGGATTGTGACCTACAGGCCTTCGCTCGGACGCGCCCTCCACCGGCAGGCGAGTGTTCTTAACTGTACTCGTCCCCCTTCTGACTCCACTAGGAAGATGTTTCCCGATCCTCTCTACATAGTTCTCCGTGGCTCTGCCTTGCGTGGACTATTGGATGGCCCACAGCTCGCTCACACACTGCATGCCTTCTCTCTCTCTCTCTCTCTCTCTCTCTCTCCCTCCCTCCCCCCTTCCCCCCACTCTTTCATTATATAAAAACCAAGCATACAGAAGAGCAGAAAAGACGTGTATAAAATTCACCTATCGCCTAATTTTAAAGCATTTTTTGCCTTACATTCCATATATGTATTTGGTCTTTTATTATACATAAATACATACATATATAAATTTGTATATAATAAATGTATATTATATATAAACACGTACTTAAGATAGGAACATTTTCTTCTATAGCCCCAATACCTTTATTATACCTGATAAAAGTTAACAGTAATTCTCTAATATTATCCATGTGCAAATTTTCATTTTCAAGACTCCCAACTGTCCTCCTCCAAATCTTTTTACAACTACTCTGTTCAATCTAGGATCCATCCAGTCGGAACATCCTGTCACATTGCACTTGATTGTGTGAGTTACTTAAAATTTCGTTTCATCTTGGAGCACCTGGGTGGCTCAGCTGGTTAAGCATCGACTTTGTCTCAGGTCAGGATCTCACAGTTCATGGGTTTGAGCCCCACATCAGGCTCTGTGCTAACAGGGCTGGGGATTCTCTCTCTCTCTTCCTCTCTCTCTCTCTGCCTCTCCCCCACTCTCTCTCTCAAAATAAATAAACTTTTTAAAAACTTTCTTTTCATCTCCATCTTCCTTTTCCATGACCCTGACTTGTTAGAGAATCTGCTTGGTTTGTGTGTGTGTGTGTGTGTGTGTGTGTGTGTGTGTGTGTGTGTTTTAACGTTTATTTATTTTTGAGAGAGAAACAGAGCGTAAGCAGGGAAGAGGCAGAGAGAGAGGGAGACACAGAACCCGAAGTAGGCTCCAGGCTCTGAGCTGTCAGCAGAATCCAATGTGGGGCTCAAACTCATGAACTGTGAGATCATGACCTGAGCCGAAGTCAGACATTTTAACCGACTGAGCCACCCAGGCGCCCCATGAATCTGCCTGATTTTTAAAAGACAACAGCCCTTGGTACAACCTCTCTCTGACACCAAACTTGTTCTCCTGGGCTTACAAGAGAATCATTTTTCTCCATGTTCTATTTTATAAGTCCTTGAGCTCTTTCCCTAAAGCCTTAGGCTACAAAAATACAAGTTTCTTTGCAAATAATAACAGTGGGCCTACTGCAGAGAATAGAAAAAATTCTGACCAGAGGAAAAATAAGTCATCCTACTTCTTAAGCATAATAAGCCTGAAAACTGGTAAAATAAAAGTACACACTACTAAAGTTGGATTCATCTTCCCAATAACTAGATGAAAGGAGTTGAAATCAATTCTGAATCGTACAAAGGTTATCCTGTTAAAACGTCAGGCGTATCAGGGCGCCTGGGCGGCTCAGTTGGTCAAGCATGCTCAGATCATGATCTCACGGTTCCTGGGTTCAAGCCAAGCTGACGGCTCAGAGCCCGAAGGCCGCTGCAGAGTCTGTGTCTCCCTCTCTCTCTGCCCCTCCCCCTGCTCATGCTCTGTCTCCCTCTATCTCTCAAAAATAAATAAATGTTAAAAAAAATTTTAATAAAAAATAAATATGTATTTACATGTTGAAAGCTAATTTGTTATTCTCGGTCATGGTAAACATAACCACAAAGCCTAAGATAATCTTAGAATTTTCCATCTTCAAGGGCAGGAAGCTAACTGCCTCATCTTTGCACAAACACACTGAAGGGGAAGCCATCTACCCGAAGACTTTCGTCCCCCTGACAGAGCTCCTCTAATGCCACATAAAAAACACTTGCCAGTCCAACACTCTGGGAGATCCCCACTGGAGACGGGCCAGACAAGAAAGTTAAGGAAAGAAATCAACTCATTTATGAAACTTACCATCTGAGAATGTCAGTCTGTGTCTTCTAAATAAACAGAGACCTTTTTTTCCCCGTTGAGCCTTTCCTCTTCTTTTCTGTAACAAAGAAACAGAAACCAAGGTCAAGAAGCAAGAGAGGCAAAAAAAAAAAAAAAAAAAAAAGGCAAGAGAGGCAACTTTTACAAAGCTTCGGTTGATGTACTTTCTCCCATATCTTGGGTAGAATTACGTGTCTCTGGGACTAGATCCAGGCTTACAGAGAGCTAAGCCAGTGGGGCCAACTAACAACACACGTGCTTCCCCGTGACCCTGGATGTCTGAGCTTCTACATGTTTCTGAGTATTTTTGGAGGGGAATGCAACGTGGGAACTCAAACAAACCTGCCTCTAATTCTTTCCTTCTTCAGCAAAGACAAAGTTTTATGTTGACCCAGAAGTCGTCTTTATTGCTTACCTTCTCTTCACACCCTAACCTCAGGGCGGGGCTCCCTGGGCTTCTTAACATCAATCCTATTTACTCCAGGAAATATTTCTTGAGGCAAAGAAACAAACGGTGCTGGGACAACTGAAATACTGCAACTGCGAAGGGACGAATTTGTACTCCCCCTGCGCGCACAAAACTGAACTCGACGTGAATCAAAGACCTACTGCAAGAGGTAAAACTGCAAAGCTCTTAGAAGAAAACATAAGCATAAATCTTCATGACCTTGGATTAGGCAGGAGATTCTTTTTTTTAATGTTTATTTTTATTTTTGAGAGAGAGAGACACAGAGTGCGAGTGGGGGAGAGACAGAGAGAGAACGAGACACAGAGTCTGAAGCAGGCTCCGGGCTCTGAGCCGTCAGCACAGAGCCCGACGCGGGGCTCGAATGCACAGTGAGATCGTGACCTGAGCCGAAGTCAGACACTTAACGCTTAATCCAGACGCCCCTGTAATGGATTCTGAGATACGACACCAATAGCAGAAGCACCACAAGAAAAAAAAACATAAATTATACTTCATCAAAACTAAAAAGTTCTGTGCTTCAAAGGACATGAAGAAGAAAGTGAAAGGGCGACCCACAAAAGACAAATCACCCAGTTTTTACATGAGCAACATATTTGAATAGACAGATCTCAATTAAGATATACAAATGGCCAATAAACACATGGCAAGATGCTCGACATCATGAGTCATGAGGAAAATGCAAAGCCAAACCTCAGTGGGACAACCCTCCACACCCGCTAGGTGGCCATCATCAATAGGTCAAACAGTGACAAGTGTCGTCACGGACAAATTGGACCGTTGCTGGTGGGAGTCTACAGTGGCGTAACTGTTTTGTAGAACAGTCTGGCGATTCTTCAAAAAGATAAACAGAGGTAACTGTCCCAGGAATTCCATTGTAGGTTTATACCCAAGAAAGCTGAAAACATACGCCAACACAAATGTTTATAAGTAAATGTTCACAGCAGCAATAGTCACGTTGACCAGAGAGCAGAGAAAATTTAATGTCCATCAAATGAATGGATAAGCAGAATGTGGTCTATACATGCAATGGATTGTTACACAGCCATAAAAAGGGACGGCGTGCTATACGTGGATGAACTTTGAAAATATTATACTAAGTCATAAAAGGCCATAGTGTAGGATTACCCATTTATATGAAATGCCCAGAATAGGTGTAGGAATGCTGGCCATACTGACTCCATCTTTGACCTACCATCCTGTTGGCTGCTTGAGGACCTCTTCGGGGCTGTATGTCCTAGAGTCTGTCTGAGACATAAAAGATTAATGTATAAACTCTAGGCACACCTTCCAAAACCAGAATGTCCAGGGACTCTGTTCTGGATTTCAATGGGCCCATTAAGACACCCGTGCAGATAACATAGCTTTCTGCAAACGCACCGAAGGTGCCAGGTGGTCTGTAAAACGTTAGCCATCGGTCATGTGTATGCAAACACTCCCCCACGCGTCCAGCTCCCGTAAAGCCAGTAAGATGCTGAAATGCAGCGCTTCTGGGGAGATGGCTGCGCGGCCGTCCCGATGGCGGCCCTCCTGACCCTCCTGGGCAGTGAGTCACTCCACGTAAAACTCTGCATTCTGTAGGTTTTTCTACTTAAAAGTCCCTTCTCAGTTTGGGGGCTCTTTACCTTCTCCTTGTCTTTGAGCACCAGGCAAGGCAACAGAGACAGAACGCAGAGCAGCAGCTGTCAGGGGGAAGTGGAACGAGAGAGGGCGGAAAGGTATGGAGGTTCTTTGGGGGTGACGAAAACTCTGGAATTAGTGGTGATGGTTATACAACTTGTGAACATTAAAAAGATGAATTTTTATGATAGGTCAGTTTCATCTCAAAAAATACCTATTTTTTGAGCGCCTTCTCTCAGCATGGCCTGACTTTCCAAGGCACTGATTCGTGGTGCTCCTGCTGCCTGCCCAGCAGTCCTTACAGATATGCATTTCACATTGAAAAGTAAGGAATATCCCAGAGGCGCCTGGGTGGCTCAGCCGGTTAAGCTTCCGACTTCGGCTCAGGTTACGATCTCACAGTTCATGAGTTCAAGCCCCACTCGGGCTCTGTGCTGACAGCTCAGAGCCTGGAGCCTGCTTCCGATTCTGTCTCCCTCTCTCTCTGCCCCTCCCTTGCTTGTGCTCTGTCTCTCAAAAATGAATAAACAGTAAAAGAATTTTTTTTAAAGTAAGGAACATCCTAGAAAAGCTTTACATAAGCAGATTTTCGGACTATAATAAAGAAAGCCTATAATGAAATCCTCTATAAAATTAAGAAAGCTTCTGTAAAGTTGCCAGATCACACCCTAATTTTCCCATCCTGAGAATGTGAATTCTTTCTTACGATTTACTCGGAGGGAAGGACATCTGTTCAACAATCATTCCGCCCAAGTGTTAAACACCAAGTCACGGTAAGAGTGTTAGAAAGCGGCCCAGAGCGGCCCAGCCTTACGGTTTTATCTCCACCACTCTGTGAGCTCTCTCGGCCCATCGCTTTTTCCGGAAATGCTGGACCAGGACGACCACGATCACGATCATGACCATCAGGGCGCAGGCAGAGCCGATGGCCAGAGCCAGGAAGTGCATCTCAGAGAGGCGCGCTGCAAGGACAAAAAGAGGGCGTCCGGATTCGGAAAAGAGGAAGACCATGACGAACGCTGAAGACACGAGAAGGACGTGTTTTCATCGTTAAATGGAGTTCTTCTTTCTCCTACCGCGTGCCGCGCGAGTTCTAGTAGCAGTAAGCTCTGCAGACTGCGTCGGTGGTTCTCAAACCAGGTCCCAGGAGGAACAGCAGCGCTCCGCAGAACTTTTGAAATGCAAATCATCCGGCGCCACCTCGGGCCTCCGGAATCACAGGTGGGGCCCAGCAATCTGTTTGAACTTGTCCTCCGGGCGAACTTGTCTGAGGCTAAAATTCTGAGAGACTGACTGAGCCAGCAGAACCGCCTAGTGGGGCAAGGTTGCTGCTGACCGAACCAAGCGCCCAAACTGCTTCCCCTAGAGACCCGCTCACCTCCAGCATTCATCCAGTCATTTATTCAGATTTATTAAGGGCCTTTGCGATGGAAATACAAAGCCAAAAAAGACGTTGCCTACAAGGAACTCAGGCCCACTGGGAAGGTAACAAGTAAATCAGTAACTGAAGTCAGCAGATTAAATGATGCAAGAGGGAAAGGTCCCTAAACCAGGCAGAGCCTGTGAAGGGAGGGGCTCCTGCCTTTCAGTTTGATTTCTTTTTTTTTTTTGAGGGAGAGAGACAGACTGCGAGCAGGGGAGAGGCAGAGAGAAAGGGAGACACAGAATCTGAAGCCGGCTCCAGGGGCTGAGCTGCCGGCACAGAGCCGGACCTGGGGCTCAAACTCATGACCTGAGCTGAAGTCAGACACTTAACCGACTGAGCCACCCAGGCGCCCCTGATTTCTGATTAAAACTTCAGTAAACGCCCCGAGCCAGAAAAGACTTCAGACCATGGCTAGCCCCGAGGTTCCCGTCTGGAGTCTGTGAGAGAGGAGGGGGAGAGAGCAGGGCCACACGCTCGCAAACTCCATGTCGTACTGTGTGCGCGTGCACATCTCCGTGGTGGCCAGAGCCACGGCTTTCGTTAGACTCCAGGGTAGCGGCCGCAGCGCGTTTAGGAACCATGTCTTCCTAGCTAACCTGTTCCTGCAGGTTAGACACAGACGAACTCGGAAAATTGAGGTCCAAAGGCATTCCTTTACTTCTTTCCGTACCCAGATGACTTCTCCAAGCTCACACGGCCCCATGGATGGAGCCCTGAAGGATGGGACTAGGGATGAAAGGAGGAAACTCTACTGCTTCACAGGCAGTAATACCCTGTGCTCATGAAGAGCAGGCACCTGCGGCAGCCAGGTTAAAACGCCAGCTCTGCGGTCGACCAGCTGTGTGACCTGGGGTCACTAAGTTACCTGAGCCTCAGGTTCCTCAATGTATCAAATAGACACAACAATGTCCATTTCTTGAGTTCTTATTTAAAAAAGAAACATTTGTATAAATTATTCCACCCGGAGCCTGCACATAATAAACATCACTGTATGGGAGCTATCATAATTTTCAGTGCAAAAAAGAATTTTTTGGTGAAGTTCACAGTTTGGGGAATTTTACATTTGCTGTCTCATGTTTTCCTTCACCATAAGCCTCGCTACATTATTCTCACTAAGGAGGGAAAAAGATTTATTGCCGGCTGGTAAGCGATAGCAGTGATTGCAGCCCAGGTTTACGACTCCTAAGTTTTATGGTCTCATCTGCACAGCTTCCCGGTTCTCCTTTACAGGACTGCAAGCACGACAGGGCACTGGCTTAGAGGACGATTCTGGAGGCAAAGATGCGTGGGTGTGAGCTCCAAATGATTCCACTGGATTCCATTGGAATGATTCCGTTCCATCAGTTCCATGAATTTGGACAAGCGACTTAACCCCTGGGAGCCTCAACTTCCTGATTAGGAAAGTGGGGAGGCCCGAAGAGCACAAGAAACTGATGTGATATATGAAGGTTAAGCAACACGTGCAAAGGCCCTGGCGCGTGGGCGGCTCTCGGTCATGATCGCCACCATCGCTGGCATCTGCAGCCCGGGGTGTAGGGCTTACGGGAGACCGTGCGCGTCAAGCACAGGACGCTGCCTGACACAGAGCAGGTGCTCAGTAGTATCCCGTGAATAAGTGAGTGAATGAACAGACCTATTGTTAGCCTTTTACCGGAGACTTGCTTCCTCTCCCGTCTACAATCTCAAGGCCATTCCTGTAACAGATTCCGAGGTCTGTTTGCTTAACTCTGTTTCTTTCCACAGCCAAACAAAGCCTTTCTCTTTTTGCTCCAGGACTCTCCAGTCTCCCTCTGTAGATTCCAGACCCGAAGGGCCAGCCCTTCTCTCTCCTCTCAGCGGTCACAAGACTACCCCTCTCTCCTCCGGAGGCTCTCCAGCTTCCCGGAACCCTCCCCGCGGGACCTACCGGTGTGCACGACGCTCAGCCGGATCTCCCCGACCAGCCCGTCCACGTCAGGCGGGTTCTTCACCTGGCAGGTGTACGTCCCGTTGTCGTCAAACTGCAGCTTCCAGAGCATGATGGAGGCGTCATACCGCTCAGGGTTCCCGTCCCAGAACACCCGGTCCCTGAACCGTCCACTCATGGGTCTGAAGGGATCCACGTGGTAGTAGAAGACCTACGAGGGAGAAGCGGCCAGAAGTCTGGTGAGCCCGAGCCCGGGCGCGGAGGCCGCGAGAGGGGGGCCAGCCTCCTGCCCCGCCCGCAGCGCTCCTCCAGGAACCCCTGTTCCCCTCGGCAGACCTCTCCGCTCTGCCAGTCCCGGTCCCAAGAACCGATTCTCAGCTTTGCCCCGGGCTCGCTGCCGACCAACAACCAGGAAGGCCAAGGAGACACGGACCAGCTTATCTTCCCAACCAGGGGTCCCCGGGCCAATGGCCATAGTCTACTTACAAACTGCTCGGGGCCCCCATCCCGAGGACGGAAGTTCCAGGTCACTGTTAGAGCATCACCGACGGGGGCAAAGCTGGAGAAAGTGCATTTTAAGCGGATGTCGGTCCCGTTGACGGCCTCCAGCGCCTGGGGGGTGTAGATCTCCACGGCCGCTACAGGCCACGCAGCACCACGGAGAAAAGGAGAGAGGAAGATGCGTATTAAGAGAATTTCTGCCAAAATAAATGTGTGAGTGAGGCGTGTACCAAGGTCGATGCCCCAACTCTCAAACTTGCTTCGTGCAGCCGTGACTCAAAACACCCCACGCGAGCCTTCTCAGTGCCCCTAACGTTCTGGGCAGCGCGGGGCCCTGGCCCCGGGTCCCCGCGGGCACACGGCTCTAACAAGCACACACGTCGGCAGATACAGTGGAAGCAGAAGCAAACAAAAGTCTAAACGAGACACGCGCGCAGGTGAGGCATCATGTACTGCGTGTATGAGGGTCCCCCAGAAGGCGAGCTGTCCGGAAAGGGTCCTCGGTGTCACCCCGTCCCTAATCTTCTGCGGAAATGGCAACTAGTCCGGCCCCGGCAGCTCTGCTTCCCACCACGCGCGCTCTTCTCCACCAGGATATTTACGGTAGGACGTGCCTGGCGGGTGCTCCAGAATCACGGCGGGCCTGTCGCCTGAGGGTCCCCGGCCTTCCCGGGGCGGCCAGGCCCGACAGGACGCGGGACAGCCCGGCGCCCGCTCCGCCGGCCGTGGGAGGCCGCGCGCAGCCCCCGACAAAAGGGGGGACGGTTTGTAACCTGAGACCAGAAAGCCGTCTCTGTGCCCGGATCCCTCGCGGCGGAACGCACCTAAACCTGTTCGTCCGAAAACAAGCCACCGACTTCGGTCTCGGCAAAGTCAGTCCCTGAGAGTGACCGGCCGCGCGGCTCAGGCTCCCAGACGACGCGGGGTGACCCCGCAGGGGGGGCGGCGCAGGGGGCGCGGCGCGGGAGCCCCCCCTCCCCTCCCCTCCCCCCGCCCCCCGCCCCCCGCAGCCTCACCTGCCAGCTGCGCGCCCAGCAGAAGCAGCGCGGCGCACGGGGCGCTCCGGCCACACATGGGGGACCCCGGCCCCGGCCCCAGGGACCAGAGGGACACCGAGGGCGCCGACACCCGCCAAGGCCCTGCGGTGGGAACGGGCACGGCGCGGCCGCAGACAGCGCAGTCCGGCACCTGCGGGGACCCGAGCGCCCGGCCTGTGACCCGCGCCGCTCCCCGCGCGCTCGCTGGAATGAGAGGCGGGGCCCCGCCCCGCCCCCGCCCGCGAGCGGCCCCGCCCTCCGCCCCGCCCCCGCCCGCGAGCGGCCCGGACCCCCTGCCTTGCCCGGCCCCCGCGTGCGAACCGAGGCGAAGCCCCGCCCCCGGGCAGGTTTCTACCTGCGCTTCCCAAAGCCCCCGCTGGGGAGGCGCCAGCCCCGACTGGACTCGCTGACCCCCAATCCGAATTCCCGGAGGCCCCCGGACCCCAGTCCCGCGGCCCACACCCGTTAGCAGGTGTTGACACAGGACCCCTGCCCGGTTCAGGCCGGCAGCCTCCCGGGAACCACGGGACTGACCAGAACACACGCGGTGTTTAGCGACCCCTCCGCTCCGCGGAGCAAAGGAGCAGACATCCCTCCGGCTCCCCCAAGGTGCCAGCGTTTGCCGGCGTTTCCCTGCTTCTTTCTCCATCTCCACAACACTCCCAAGCAGGGGCCCCATGTCTCCAGAGAGCAGGGAAGGGAAGGGATTTGCCCAAGTTTGCGCAGCCAATGAATAGGTAGCAAAACCGGAATTTCTCTGACTCTTAAGTCTAATGCTCTTAATGCAAAATTACACCGAGTGCGAACCGTCAGACCCCGAGGACTCTCAAGGAAGAGGTTTCCATAGTAACTTTTTGCCGGGGCCTGGGTGGCTCAGTTTAGCCTCTGACTCGGTATCCACTCAGGTTGTGGTCTTGCGGTCATGAGATCGAGCCCTGTGCGGGGCTCAGCGCTGGGTCTGGCGCCTGCTTGGGATTCTGTCTCTCCCTCTCTCTCTGCCTCTCCCAAAACAGAGAAATACTCTTTGGAAAAAATAACATTTTTGTGCCTCGGATTTCACCGGCCCCATTTCGGGCAGCCATCAGTGTGAAAAATCTGAAGAGTCGAGCAGTTAAGTGAGTAAAGGTGCCTCCCTGTCTGGACAGAGGGTGGGAAAGTGTTACAGATTAACGAAGCGGCGCGGCGAAACGGCAGTAGAAGAGAAAGGAAGATTACTCATGGAGTTAAGGAGTAGCCTTGATAGAACCCAACCCTGAACAGAAGCGAATTGCCAGGATCCCTGGATTGGCAACCTAGAAACTGGAGTGACTCATAACGTCTAGTTAAACCCTGTAGCAGGGAAGCTGCCAGAAGAGTAAGGAAGGGGCAGGCTGACTAGAAAAAAGTTCGTAAAGAGGGAAGAAAAGAGAAAATTCCACCAAGGGAGGGGCAGATTGCAGACGTGAAAAAGAAAAGCAACAGGAGAAAGATGTCACGATCATGGCGCAAAAAAAAAAGGAAACAACAAAAAGCAGTTGCTGGGGAGCCTGGGTGGCTCAGTCAGCCAGGCGGCCGTCTCTCGGGTGCTTGATGATCTCTTGGATCAAGCCCCACAGTGGGCTCTACGCTGAGTGTGCAGCCTGCTTGGGACTCTCTCTTCCTCTCTCTGCCTCTCCCCCGTGCCCACGCCCTCTCTCTCTCTCAATAAATAATGGAAAAAAAAGTTTTTAAATTTTTTTAAACTTTATTTTTGAGACACAGAGAGAGCCAAAGCACAAGCAGGGGAGGGGCAGAGAGAGAGAGGGAGACACAGAATCTGAGGCAGGCTGTAGACGCTGAGCTGTCAGCACAGAGCCCAATGCAGGGCTTGAACCCACGAACCGTCAGATCATGATCTGAGCCGAAGTCAAATGTTCAATCAACTGAGCCACACAGGCGCCCCTAAATAAGCATTTTTAAAATTTAAGAAAAAAAAACTTGAGAAACCCAGGGGCTACCACAAATGAAGGGTTTATTTAAGTGTGTCCTAACATGCGTGTTTTATTACGATGAGTGTCCCTGAAAATCGAGTGGCTCATTTGTCGGCCTCTAGGTCAGAGACGAACCTAAAATCAGAACGCTGGGGGAAGCTTCAGACGGTGACAGGATGACCCAGAGGCTCTCTGGCCTGTAGGTCTGCAGAGCTGAGCTCAGGAGCCCGAAGGAAAAGGAGTTAAGGAAACTTGATCCGCATGGTTGGCCTTGAGCTCGCAGCGAAACGCAGCTGCGGAGGAGGGGAGGGAGCCCGAGGTTTTGAAGTCGAGAGCAAACTGCAGAATTCGGTGGGAGGTCGAGTCACCAGAGAGCTCAGGGACACAGGGGAAAGCAGCGGGAGAGGGACCCGGGCAGGCACGCTGAGCAGGCCGCCTGCTGTCAGGAGCAGAGGAGTCTCCCCCCAGGCGGCCAGATGCCCTGACGGACAGCCAGGCCCAGATCCTCTTCCTAAACAGGTTCAAGTCCCTGGCTTTGTGCCCAGCGACGCCCAGTTCCTTCCAGTTAGCAGGAGCGGCCCGGGCTCATCCAGCTCCCTCCCTGGGAGGGAGGGAGGAGGCCAAGGGCGGGGCTCCTTCCGTAGAGAAAACACTGAGTAAAGCATTTGCCCCGAGGATCCCCAGGGGGGCGGTGGGCGGGACTTCGAGGCTCCATCTAGATGAGGACTAAGGTGCCCTGAGTGTCTCGGCAAATGGGAGAAAAGGAAGAAATTGTTGGAGAGTAAAAGGAAAAAATGAAGTTTTCAGAGACACCACTTTTTTCCCCTAAACTTTTCCAGAGAAAACCCTGGTTTTCATTAAAATTGATGGCATACCCTCGTTTTCAAAGCACTTCATCTGTCCCCACCTGCTACACATTTCCCTAAAATATTCCTTTTTTTAAAAAGTGTATTTATTTTGAGAGAGGAGAGTGGAGAGCGTATGCTCCGCAGTCAGCGCAGAGCCCGAAGTGGGGTTCCCACGCACGAACCAGGAGGTCACGACCCGAGCCAAAGTGCCAACTGAGCCACCCGGCGCCCCTCAAAAATATTTTTTAATTTTTTTAAGTTTATTTATTTGTTTGGAGAGAGACAGAGACCGCACGAGTGGAAGAGGGTAGAGAGAGAGGCAGAGAGAGAGTGGAAAAGAGAGAATCCCAAGCAGGCTCCACGCTGTCAGCACAGAGCCCAATGCAGGGCTCGAACCCACAAACCCCGAGACCATGACCTGAGCTGGAACCAAGATTTGGCTACTTAACCAACTGGCAGGATTGGATTTTCTCTCTCCCTCTCCCTCTGCCCCGCCCCTGCAGGCTCGCACCTCCCCCCAAAAAACATTAAAAAATAATAATGAGGAGGAGGGAACGCCTTGGAACCTCACCCACCACGAACTCAGGCAGCTCTCTCAGAGCCCTCCCCCGCCCCCTCGCCGGGCCAGAATTTGAAAAGTACAAACTTCATGCCCATTTTCAGAAGACTCGGGGACTCCCAGACCTCCCTGCCAACTGCAGTGCCGATCTATAGCTCCTTCCCTTTTTTCTTTTCTTTTCTTTTCTTTACACTTCTGGTGAGCTTTTCACAGATGGGAGAGGGAGGTCAGGATGTCAGAGTCCTGGATGAGAGCTGAGCTCTTCTTAGTCCAAAAGAGGAGGCGTGTTTCCTCCGGTCCCGCCGGCCGCGCCCCCGAGAGATGCTCCAAGACAGCCCGGGTCTGGACGGGGCGCTCGTGGCTTCTGAGAAAACCTGTGGGAGGAAACGCTCTGGTTCCTGTGTCTCCTGCCTCAGTGCGGCTGGGCCGCCTCCCCGCTCAAGCTCCGGCCCTTTCTTGGTTAGAGAGGAGGGCGGCATGCGCCTACTCACTGGCCCGGAGAAGAGACTCTGAGGTTTAACCCCCCCTTGCTCCAAAGAGCAGCCAGAGGGGCCTGGGGGCTCAGTCGGTTAAGTGCCTGGCTTTGGCTCTGGTCAGGATCTCCTGATTCCTGAGTTCGAGCCCCGCGTTGGCCCACTTGGAGTTCTGTGTCTCTCCCTCTCTGCGTGTCCCTCCCCCACCCCGCCCATACTGTTTCTCTCTCAAAAATAAATAAACATCAAAAAAATCTTTTAATAATAAAGTCATGTTTCATATAAAGCTAACCACCTCAGGATTTCCACTCCTAGGTAATTATCCAAGAGAAATGAAGTTATGTATCCACAAAAAGACTTTTATGAGAATATTCGTAGAAGTTTTATTCATAATACTCCCCAGACGGAAACAGTCCAGCGGTCCCTCAGCAGAAAAACGGGCGCTCCGTAGAACGGGCTCTCCGTAGATACTCACACACCGGGGTGCTACTCAGCAAAAAAAGGAACACGCTTCTGATTCGTTCCGCCACAGGAATGGTCCCCAAAACACTATGTTGAGCAAAATTAGTCAGATGTTAAGTAGTACTTATTCTTTGGTCCCATTTATATGAAGTTCTCGAACAGACAAAACTAACCTTTGGGAAAAAATCATAATAGTGTTTGCCCTTGGGAAAGTGGGGACAGGAATTGAAAGGAGGAACGTGGTGGAAATTTCTAGAGTGATGTTAATGTTCTCCATCTTAGAAATTTGGGTAACACAAGCTTGTGCGCTTGAAAAAATTCTTTAATTTTTTAAAAAATTTATTTATAGAAGTAATCTCCAAACCCAACTTGGAGCCTGAACTTACCACTCGGAGATCAAGAATCACGTGTTCTAACGACTGAGTCAGCCAGGCATCCCTGAAAAACCTCTTTGAATGGTAAACATTTAACGTTTTGTGTGTTTCATTGTGTGAAAATCTTATTTCAATATATTTTAAAAGGAATGACAAACATTGGCCTCTCATTAATGCTGAACTATGGAGAGGGGTGATCCTGATGTTTGCAATGTCATTTTTAAATGCATCAGGGGAGGGGCGCCTGCATGGCTTGGTCAGGTAAGTGTCCGACTTCAGCTCAGGTCATGATCTCGAGATCCATGAGTTCAAGCCCCGCATCAGGCTCTGTGCTCACAGCTCGGAGCCTGCAGCCTGTTTCAGATTCTGTGTCTCCCTCTCTCTCCGCCCCTCCCCCACTTGCATTCTGTCTCTCTCTCTCTCTCAAAATAAATAAACACTTAAAAAAATTTTTTTTAATGCATCAGGGGCACCTGGGTGCCTCAGTCAGTTGAGCATCTGAGTCTTGCTTTCAGCTCAGGCCATGACCCCAGAGTCCTGACATCGAGCCCTGTGTCAGGCTTGATGCTGAGCAGGGAGCCGATTTGAGATCCTCTCCTCACCTCCGCCTCTCCCCTGTCTGCCTGCTCGCTCGCTCTCTCTAATAAAAAGTTAATAAAAATAAAATAAAATGCACCTGAAAAGTAAGATGTATTCCTGGAGGGGGGTAAGGGGTGGATGAGGAATGAAGGATGAGTGATAAAATGTATAATAAAATGTCCCCGAAGAACCTGGGGGGGGTACAGATGTTCCCTGTAAAACTCTTCCAACTTCTCTGCATGTTTGAAAATGTTCATACTAAGATGCTGGCAAAATTAATTCCCTCTTTTCACCAAGTTTCCTTAACATTAAGTACATGTTTCTAAACTGTTGGAGATTCATAATTTTATAGTATTCTAGTATAGACCTCATTCCTTAGACTACTGGCAGTTTTCAACAAACAAAAATTACCATTAACCAAAAACGTTTCCATTTATCAAGTGCCTCCCTGGGCCCCGGGCTGGCTCCATCGGGACAGCATGTCACTCTGGATCTCAGTTGTGAGTTTGAGCCCCACATTGGGTGTAGAGATTACATAAAAATAAACCCTTCAGGGGCACCCAGATGGCTCAGTCTGTTGGGCATCCAACTTTGGCTCAGGTCACGGTCTCACGGCTTGTGGGTTCGAGCCCCGTGTCAGGCTCTGCACTGACCACTCGGAGCCTGAAGCCTGCTTTGGATTCTGTGTCTTCCTCTCTCTCTGCCCCTCCTCCACTCACACTGTCTCTCACTCTCTCTCTCTCTCTCTCAAAATTGAATAAACAGTAAAAAAATTTAATAAAATAAAATCTTTTTAAAAAGTGCCTCCTGCGTACCCAGTACTGTGCTAGGCATGTTACCTGTGTTATTTCTGATCTCTGTAATTGCAAGAGAAGCAGATGGCTCCATTTTACAGATGAGGAAATTGAGACTCAAAGAAATTTACCCATTCTAGTACCTATTGAGCCCTATTGTAGGTAGAGAGAAAAGGGTAAAAAAAAGAAGAATGATTAACCAGAGGTGAGGCTGAAAATCTAATCAGAGGCCGGACCCTAACAGCTCTTGATAAGGATACACATGTTTGGACTTTAGTAGAGAGATATTGAAAACTCCTAAGCAAAAAGAGACCTCATCAGATTTCTGTATTAAAAAGGTCGATAAAATACTTTCCCCCCTCCTGTACCAGACACGACTTCCCTGACTCCCCACTCCCGGAGTCACGGAACCTCGCCTGGGAATCGCAGATCCCAATAAAGGCTTTCTTGGCTCCATGAAAAAAAAAAAAAGGTCACTCGGGGCGCCTGGGTGGCTCAGTTGGTTAAGCGTCCAACTTCGGCTCAGATCATGATCTCACAGTTTGTGGGTTCGAGCCCCGCGCCGGGCTCTGTGCTGACAGCTCGGAGCCTGGAGCCTGCTTCGGATTCTGTGTCTCCCTCTCTCTGCACCTCCCCCATTCATGCTCTGTTTCTCTTTCTCTCAATAATAAATAAACATTAAAAAATTTTTAAAAAAGAATAAAAGAAGAACCACCACAGTGCGTGGGTTTATTTAAAAAAAAAAAAAAAAAAAGTCACTCCAGAGCACCGGGTGGCTCAGCGGGTTGAGCCTCTGACGTCGTCTCAGGTCCCGATCTTGCGGTGAGTTCAAACCCCACACCGGGCTCTGTGCTGACAGATCGGAACCTGGAACCTGCTTTGAATTCTGTATCTCCCTCTCTCTCTGCCCCTCCCCTGCTCACGCTTCCTCTCAAAAATAAATAAAACATTAAAAAAAAAAAAAAGAATGTTCTAGGTGCTCAGGCACATCCTGACTGACAGCCCTTGTCCTGCCAAAATGATTAACAGAACCCCTTTCGCACTCCAATGTGGGTGGTTCAGTTTGGAAGATAATTTGCACGGTCAGCCTAGAGCAGGGGAGCCCCAGGATGAGCCCAGGTCAGGCTGACATTGAAGGGAAGACGCTGAAGGAGATTTCCTCCATGTGTGTGTGTCTGTGTGCGTGTGCGTGTGTGCGCGTGTTTATAAAGCCCTCTCCCCTGCTGCCTGCTCCCCTGACAGCTTCTCCACTATGGGCCTCACAGGAGAGAAAGGTCACTGCTCCAGGACGAGACAGGAGATGGGGGCGCAGACGTCTGAGAGACGAGAAGCCGCCCCCGTCGGTGACCAGAATGAGAGAGGAAATTCGCCCAAGCCTGAGACTCAGAACCCAAGGTTTCCTACCGAGTGACGTGACCCGAATCCAGACCCAGGCCTGCCTGACTCCCAGGCCCGCCCTGGAGCTGGCTAGAAGTCTCCACGACCCTGCTCTCCCTTCCTCGTTAGAATTTATCAAACACATCTGCCGTCAACGTCACAGTCAACCTCAGCGGACGGGCAGGCCGCTGTTTGACATGGAGTGACCTCCCTTCCCCCCACACCACTGCCACCTCTGCCACCCCGGAAGGCTTTTTTTTTTAATGTTTATTTATTTTGAGAGAGAGAGAGAGAGCATGAGCAGGGGAAGGTCAGAGAGAGAGGCAGAGAGAGAGACTCCCCATCAGGCTCTGCACTGTCAGCACAGAGTCCAATGCGGGGCTCGAACTCATGAACCCTGAGATGACTTGAGCCCAAACCGGGAGTTAAGCACGTAACTGGCCAAACCACCCGCTGCCCCTGGGAGACTTTTGAAGCAAAAGTAAAAGAAACAAACATTAGGCTTCCTCTTCTCAGAATCTCTCCTAAAAGAAAAGATTTGATGGGAAAAGACTTAGAAATTATGTCTATAATGAGGTTTGGATTATACCAAAATGTCATCATTTTTTTCCTTCTGTATCCTATTACTCATTTGTATGTTATTTTTAATAATTTTGAAAAATAATTTCTTTTCAGTTTTTTTAATGTCTATTTACTTTTGAGAGAGAGAGACAGAGCATGAGTGGGGAGGGGCAGCGAGAGAAGGAGATGCAGAATTGGAAGCAGCTCCAGGCTCTGAGCTGTCAGCACAGAGCCCGACGCGGGGCTCGAACCCACAAACCTGAGATCGTGACCTGAGCCGCTGAAGTCAGGGGCTCAACTGACTGAGCCCCCCAGGCGCCCCCAAAATAAGTAGTTTTGAGCGATGACGGGAGTCCGATGCTGTCCTCAGGAATTTAAAGGCTGAAGAAAGACAATATGTTAGCTCTCAAGGAAGGACCAGGCTCTTAACAAGCAGTCACTCCGTGGGGTGACAGGCAGTCGTGAAGCACGTGTTAGCTACAAGCCTTAGCACAGGGATGGGGACAATCTACTGGCAGCACAGGGAAGCCAGCTCTGAAGGGCTAAACATCCCGGCATCCACCCGACAAAAGGGCAGGGCCCTCTGGGCCAAGGTCTTGGCATTCAGTGTAAAACACCACGGCCTGTGTGGGAACCTCAAGTTCAAGTGCAGCATCAAGTAGGAAGCTGGACCTCGATAATCATCATCACCATCGTCTGTTACATAACTTTTCCTATCTTTACATCTCACCGCAACCTCAGAACGTACTTTATTAAAACCCCCATTCATGGGCGAGGAAATGCGTCTGGAAGAGTTAGTAACCTGCCCGAGACGGCACAGCTGGGAGACGGCGCGGCGGGCTTTGGTTCCAAACCCGGGTCCCTCTTCCTCAGAGCAAGCTTAGGATATGAGAGCAGACGGCAGGAAGGGAGCTCTAGAAGGTGGGATTCTCCTGTCTCCACTGCAGTACAAGGGCCCTCAGGTAAACTCGGATCACGTAAGGGGACAGTCTAATAAGTAATGGAAATTTTATCTTATTTCATTTTATTTCTTAGCAATCTGTACACCCACGTGGGGCTCGAACTCACAACCCCGAGATCAAGAGTGGCAGGCTCCACCGACTAAGTAAGTCAGCCAGGCGCCCGCAGTGGAGATTTTAAACACGAGTAACAGAGAAGAGCGGTAAGGACGCACCGGTCAGTGATGCGGAGGAGGCTGGCCTTTCTGAAGGCGTAGACATGTGACACCCACCTAAGGATCTGAGCACAGGGCGTCAGAAGTGTTCGCCTCGACGGCTGAATTCTCACGTTAACAGGGTGGAGAATAATCGTCCGGTTAGTTAGAAGGCGGAGTCCCCACACGCGCCTCGCCTTGCCAGGCAGAGGGGAAAAGCCTCACCTTTCCCAACACCTGCGACTATTTTGCTCCCTAAACGTCACCGAGACGGCACACTTACCTTTGAAAACAGACCTAACCTTCTTGGAAGAAAGCTGAACTTGCACTTAGCCTGTTCACAGCATGATGGCAAGGGGAGGCTTCCCAGAAACCAGCAGCAAGTCCCGACCTGAATTCTGAATCAGCAGGTCTGCTCCCCCTGGGGCCTCAGCCTCCGCCGTGGGCCCTGGGTCCTTGGTATGCAGGCACCCACCTCTCATTCTTCACTATTTTTAGCCGTCTGAGGTTGGGGGAGGTTGGGGGCGGGGGGAGTTGCAGCCACACTAGCTCTAAGATGACATCGCAGGCCAGAGACGCCCCGGAGAGACGGTGCTGTCCCCGAGCCCAGCTCTCAGGACTGTCACGGAGCTTGGTCACCGCTGCCACCATGCGCTGGAGGACCACGCAGACACCACTCCTCCCGGTGTAAGTAGGGACTGAATGAAAAGAAAACTCTACAGTCGAGGAGAAACACCAGGTGAAGCAAAATTAAACAGTTTCCTTTAATTTTGTGTGTTAACACTTTAAATATGTTAACATAGAATTTTTAAAAAATTTATACATCACCTATTACTCTTTCCAGACCTTTTGTTCACTGAAAAACAAAAGCCTAATGTTTATTAATTTTTGACAGAGAGAGAGACCAGAGGCAGAGAAAGAGGGAGACACAGAATCGGAAGCAGCTCCAGGCTCTGAGCTGTCCGCACAGAGCCCGACGCGAGGCTCAGACCCACAAACTCTGAGATCATGACCTGAGCCAAGGCCAGACGCTCAACCAACCGAGCCGCCCAGGCGCCCCTCTGTTCACTGAAAAAGTTAAGGACGGTGCTTCTCCAAGTGGTCTGTGCGGGCCCCCGGGGAGCGGTCGCCGGCCCTCGAAGAGGACAGCACAGACCCGGAGACCGCGCGTTCACGCTCTCGCGCTCCGCGGGTCGCGTGCAGAGCGCTGCGGGCGCCGCAAACTGCTCGGCAGGCGGCGTGCGGCCCGAGCCTGGCGCTGACCCCGCGCGGCGGAGCGGCCTGCTGGCCACACACGCAGGCTGCTGAGCGCCGGGTTAGGAAACGCGGATGGGCCTAATTGCTATTGTACACACAGCCAACATTCACACCCAGGAGGACAGAGTGACTTGTTCAAGGTCGGCAGCAAGCAGGGAGCCTCTGGGCTGCCCCCTGGGGAGTCCCGTGGAAGACGAGCCCGCTAAGGAACTAGAGAAATAAAAAATAGGAAAAGAATGTCACCGAGAAGGATGACGTGAGGCGATTCTGGTTTCAGATGGCGTCCAGCGAGCAGATGGTCACCCGCCTCTCCGGCAGCAGCGCGGTGGGGGGCCGTGGGGGGCCAGGCAAGCAGACCCCGCTGGCGCGGCATCTGGGAAGAATGTCCGTGAGGCACGGGACTGAGGAAATGCAGCCTTGAACTGGCACCGCCCGAGGGAAGTGGGGAGACCACGGGCAGGTCGTCGGAGTGTCCAGCATCGGCCCAGGCCCAGGAGGCGGCAGGTGACAGAGTGAAGCTGGCCAAGGATGAGACAGTGGCAGTGAGTGGGGACCGTGGCGAGTGACGAGGGGCACATGCCCTGCAGGGACACGCCTGCTCCCAGCCCCAGCCGCCCGGACAGGCAGGCCTGACACTGTCACATCCTTTGTCTCCTTGGTCCTGATATGCTGTTTGTGTGAAGTAGGCTCCGTGCCCTGGCATGGCGCCCGCCCTGGAGCTGGAATTCACAACCCTGAGGCCAAGAGTCAGACCCAACCGACTGAGCCCCTCGGGTGCCCCTCTTAATAAGTTTTAAAATTAAACCTTTTATGCTGAGGGGCCCCTGGGGGGCTCAGTCGGTTAAGCATCCGACTTCGGCTCAGGTCACGATCTCACGGTTCGTGGGTTCAATCCCCGCGTCGGGCTCTGTGCTGACAGTGCGAGCCTGCTTGGGATCCTCTCTCTGTCCCTCCCCTGCTCTCTGTCCCTCCCCTGCTCTGTCCCTCCCCTGCTCTCTGTCCCTCCCCTGCTCTCTGTCCCTCCCCTGCTCTCTGTCTCTCCCTCAAAAATAAATAAGTAAAAACTTTTTTAAAAACTTACAAAAAGGAAAGAAGAATCACAGGCTCCGGGGACGGAGCCGGCCGGCTGCAGCTTTATCCCGGTTTCGTCCTGCCTCCTCCCTCAAACCTGCTCTGCCGACCAAGCTCCGTCGGGATGATGACGGCCTTACGACGTACTGTACTGTCCGAGCCAGGACGCCGCAGAGAGCTCCCGGTGTCCTTGAAACTCCCACCGAAACGCGGCAGGCGCCAGGCCTGCCCCAAGGACCCCGGGAGGTAGGGTCAGCCTACGTTAAACTCTCGGGTCCCCGGTTTTCCACCTTTATAAAATGAGGGGCGTGGACCAGGTGACTTCCAAAAACCCTTCCTTCCAGCCCTTTACGTCCTGAAAGTCCGCCGTCCTGATTTAAGGCGCTTCAGCCTTCGAACTCGGTCTAAACTCAGAAACAAAACTCAGGTCAGGCTGTGGTGTCACCAACAAGCGTCAGGCCCGCCGGGGACGGGGACTGCTGGGCGCAGCGGAGGTGCTGAGTGTCCGGCCAGCCCTCCCCTCCCCGCCCCTCCCCTCCCCCGAGGCCTCCGGGGAAGCAGGCTGGACCCGTCTGTCGGCTCGGCGCTCCGGGTGGAAAGGGCAGCCAGCCGCCTGCCGGGCAAACAGGACGTGCGGCTTCTCAGGTGAGTCAGAGCAGGAGAGGGACAGCCTGTGCCCCCTCCGGGGCCCGCCCCCGGCTTCAGTGCCGGAATGCCCGGGAAAATTCTGCTCCCTAGCCCTTCCTCTCAGCCTCTTCCCGGGTCGTGGCCCCGGGTCCGTGTCTGCGGGCCGCCCAGTAAGTAACCGGAGGAGATGTCTTTCTTTAAAAGAGCCAAGATCATCGTTCAAAGCTGTCACCTTGGCGTTGGGTGTCTGTACTTCAATAAAAAAATAAATAAAGTAATAAAACACTTGAAACAAGTGCAACGTTGTGTATCAACTGTGCTTCCATTTTTAAATAAAATTAGTTACTCAGTTAATTAAAACCGTCATCTTCAGGGCAAGCCTTGATTCTGATGCTGCTGACACCCTCCCGGAAGTTTCTAGAATGGCTCTTCTGGAATCGCCTTAGAAGGTTGACCCACGACCTTTTTTGAGATCCTTAATCGTGGCAAATCTTCCTGCTTTTGAGAATGAGTCTGGTTCTTGGACACGTTTAAGTCACCTCAATCAAATCCTAAGAACGGGAGATGACGTGAGCCCCAAAGTGGGCGTTGATTATGGAATCGGGAGAATGATGATCTTGCGAAGTGTGTAAATGGCCACTGAGGACCCTCTAAAAAACAAAACACTGGGGGCCCGGCTGGCTCAGTCTGCGGAGCGTGTGACTCTTGGTCTCGGGGTTGTGAGTTTGAGCCCCACGTTGGGTGCAGAGATTACTTAAAAATAAAATCTTAAAAAACAACCACCGAAACAAAAATCCACAAAAGACTAAATAACTATTTTGTGCATAAGGATAAGAGCATAGTCTCTCAGAGAGTTATTGAGCTGATACACACACTAAGCGCCTCCTCTCTCTTCACAGATGAAGACCTTGGATGATCTGGCCCCTGCCAACTACTCAGCCCCTCTTGCCTTTTCTCCAGGCTCCCTGACCTTACGTCTTAGCCCTTCCGAACTAATCCCATGCTGGTTCTGGCTTCCCCACTGTCTCTATGTGCTCTGCTCACCTGAGAAACCGCCGTCGCCTCTGTCCACCCCATAAACTCTCATTGGCCTCTCAAACCTCAGCTCACCTTCCACAAAGACTTCCCGCCTCCTGCAGCCGGAGTTGATGGTTCCCTTAGCACCTTGCGACACACTTGTGCTACAGCCCTGCTGCACTCTGCCAGCATGAGCTGTTACACGCCTGCCTCTGCTTTAGACCTGAGTCCCTAGAGGGCAGAGTCCTCCGCCGGGAAAACTGCGAGGCGCGTAACAGACGCTCAGTGCACTTTCCCTAACGGGGTGAACGCACACTCACATCCCCTAACCGGGCGAACGCACACTCACACGCACACTCACATCCCGTAACCGGGTGAACGCACACTCACATCCCCTAACCGGGTGAACGCACACTCACATCCCTTAACGGGGCGAACGCACACTCACGTCCCCTAACCGGGCGAACGCACACTTAGTCTCGTAAGGCTGAGCAGCACGGAGCTCCCTCTGCTGGGAGCCAGGAGCGAACACCTGACATCAGTCTCCGCTTTAACTTTGCCTGTTTTCATGAAGATCATCTCTAAGACTAAACTCTACACTATACCAGAGCTTCTCATCTTCCGCTGCTTTGAGCCCAGGAGCCATCGTGAAATATGAGGGGCAAATAGTAACATGTATAATCAATTCTGCCTGAGTGCGTAATGTAACATATCAAATAATTGTCAGAAGGCTTCTCCTACTTTCATTCATTCATTAAAGGTCATAATTATGGAATGAATGACCAAAAATCATTAAATGAATGCTCTAGGGGTCTGAAACCTAGAATTTGGAATATACCTATTTATTCATTCATTTAATAAAGATCGATTGGATTGACTAAGAATACTGAAGCTAAACACTTACAGAGCACCTGTTATATAATCAACGCTGTTGAAAAAAATATATTAGACGATGCCAGGGGCACCTGGGCGGCTCAGTCGGTTGAGCGTCCGACTTCGGCTCAGGTCATGATCTTGCGGTCCGTGACTTTGAGCCCCGCGTCAGACTCTGTGCTGACAGCTCAGAGCCTGGAGCCTGCTTTGGATTCTGTGTCTCCTTCTCTCTCTCTGCTCCTCCCCCCATTCACACTTTGTCTCTCTCTCAAAATAAAATAAAGACATTAAAAAGTAAGAGACAAAAAAGAGATGGCGTACCCGGCCTCAGAGAGCTCAGTCAGTGGACACTAGAGCCTTTGCAAAGCGCTTGAACACATCATGTGGTCTCAGCGCCTTGTTTTACAGATGAAGGAAATGAGGATCGCAGACACGAAGCGACTGACCCAGCCCCAGCTCGCTCCCGCTGCAAAATAAATGGTAGAATTCGGGCTCATTCTGGCAAAATTCCTCCCATGAGTCCCCACGAAGACCGCAAAGGTCTTTCACGGCAACAATTTTCAAACATATGCACAATCAGACAAAATAGTATCAGGAATCCTGGGTATCTGTCACCTGAGCCCACTTATCATCAACCCGTGGTCAACCTTTTTCCATTTATACCTTCACCAGCCCACCCAATATCATTTTTAACAGACTGAAGACATCGTTTCACCCATAAATATAACTTCAAAACCATCATCATGGCCAACAGACACATGAAACAACGCTCAGCGTCACTCATCGTCAGGGAAACACAAATCAAAACCACACTGAGATACCACCTCACACCGGTCAGAGTGGCTAAAATGAACAAATCAAGAGACTATAGATGCTGGCGAGGGTGTGGAGAGACGGGACCCTCCTGCATTGTTGGTGGGAATGTAAACTGGTGCAGCCGCTCTGGAAAACAGTGTGGAGGTTCCTCAAACAACTATCCATAGACCTCCCCAATGACCCAGCAATAGCACTGCTGGGGATTTACCCAAGGGATACAGGAGTGCTGATGCATGGGAACACATGTACCCCGATGTTCACAGCGGCACTTTCTACAATAGCCAAATCATGGAAAGAGCCTAAATGTCCATCACCTGATGAGTGGATCAAGAAGATGTGGTATATACACGATGGAGTACTACATGGCAATGAGGAAGCATGAAATCTGGCCATTTGTAGGAAAGTGGATGGACCTCGAGGGTGTCATGCTAAGCAAAATAAGTCAGGCGGAGAAGGACAGATACCATATGTTTGCATTCATAGGTCTAATAGGAGAAATCTAACAGGGGACCATGGGGAGGGGAAGGGGGAAAGAGAGCGGGGGAGAGTGAGGGACACAAACCATGAGAGACTAGTGAATACTGAAAACGAACCGTGGACTGAAGGGGGAGGGTGAGAAGGGGGTGATGGTCATGGAGGGGGCACTTGTGGGAGAAGCACTGGGTGTTATATGGAAACCAATTTGACAATAAACTATTTAAGAAAACAAAAACTCCACCTTAAGAAAAAAAGAATAAATGAAACATTTTTTAAAAAAAAGAAAAAAATAAAATCTGAATTTATTTTTTAAAAATTAAATAAATAAATAAACTTACTCAAAAAAAAAACCCAAACCATCATCATGCCTAAAAAGAATTAACGTTTCCTAAATATCAAATATCCAATGTTAAAGTTTCCGATTATCTCATAAATGTTATTTGAAAATTTACAGTTTGTTTATTTGAATTATCCAAGTCAGATCCAAACTTTGCCATTCGTCCATATGTTCCCCAAGTCTCTTTTTTTTTAAACACTTTTTTAATGTTTGCTTATTTTTGAGAGAGAGAGAGAGAGTGCAAGTGGGGAGGGTGGGGGCGGGGGAGAGGATGCAAAGCGGCTCGGCGCTGACCGCAGACAGCCCAATGCAGGACTCGCACTCGTGACCTGAGCCGACTGAGCCGTCCAGGCGCCCCCCCCAATCTCTTTTACAACATAGGTTCCCCTCCAACTCTTTTTTATTTCCTTACAACTTAAATGCAAAGAAACTGAGTCATCCATCTGATAGCGTTTTCCACAGTCTGGGTTTTTTGGCCAGCAGTCACCACCACCACCACGTTGTGTAAAAGGTCCCTTGGCATTTCCTATAAGCTGGTATTGCATTTAAAGCAGCGAGTCCCCGTCCTTCCCGAAGGCATCGAGTCCTCCGAAGGGCTTGTCAAAGCAGATCGCCCGCCCCGCCTTCGGAGACTCGGGTCGGAGTCGGTCCTAAAACTGTGCGTCTCTGCCAAGCCGCCAGGTGGCGCTGACCACGCCAGGAGCCCAGGACGTCACCACACCGGGGCCCACCCAGGCTCAGAGTTGGCTTCCTGTGCCCACGCCTCCCTCCCCTGCGGTGTGCTCTCCTTGAAGATGGGGGTCCACCCTGCGGTCGGCGTGTTTTCTGGTGTGAACAGCCTCTGGCGCTCGGTGCTGGGATCTATCCAGTCCTGTGTGTCGCCGCCCGGCGACATTCCAGCGCCGTCGTTCTGCCTGTTTCCTGGCCGGACTGCGTCCGGGGAGAGAAACCTCCTCTGCTACTAAGCAGTTACCCAGCGGGACAGTTCACGCCGGAAAGACCCGCTGTGAACATGAGTTAGTTCGCTAGCACCGTCGATGGCCACCAGTTAAAGATTTGTTTTTGTTTGTGTTTGTTTATCTGTAGCGTCATTATAAACTCACGTCATTCCACATGGTTGAGGCAGCTCACGCATTACAGTTATTATTCTTATTGATTCTCAAATTACCCCATCTTTGGCAGTGGGACCCTCTTCAAACTGGCTCCCGCATCCTTGGAATGTGTGTTTGCTGTATTATTTCAGAATATTCAGGTCCGGGCACCTGGTGGCTCCGTTGGTTTAGCGTCACACTCTTGATTTCACCTCAGATAATGATGTCACGGTTCGTGAGTTCGAGCACCGTGTAGGGCTCTGCGCTGACAGCACAGAGCCTGCTACGGATTATCTCTCCCTCTTTCTCTGCCCCTCCTTGCCCCCACCCCCATCTCTCATCCTCTGTGTCTCTCTCTCTCTCAAAATAAATAAACTTAAAAAGAAAAACAGAATGTCAGGAGCATCTGAGGGGCTCAGTCAATTAAGCGTCCGACTTCGGCTCAGGTCATGATCTCATGGTTCATGGGTTCGAGCCCCACCATGGACTCTCTGCTGTCAGCACAGAGCCTGCTTCAGATCCTCCGTCTCCCTCTCTCTCTGCCCTTCCCCTGCTCTCTCTCTCTCTCTCTGAAAAACAGATAAACATTTTTTAAAAATCAGACCATTCAAGTCTGCTATAGAAAAATAACAGAAGGAAACAAACAAAGAGGACAGGTGAAATTGAACGTGGAAGCAAGTAGCTTGTGAAACAAGTCAGGCCTGGAGGAGAGAGGCAGGCTCCTGCCCACACGGGGGAGCCGGTCAGGCTCCCGCGGCTGCGGGTGCTCACGGGACACACAAAACCCAATGTTTATGAGACACTCACTATTTATGAGATCTTAAATCAGCTGTCTCTTTGTGACACATTCTGGCCCCGTCCCCTGCGGAGGTTTACAGGTAAAACCCGCCCCGTCCTTTGCGAGCGCCACCTACAGCCTGGAATTCTGGCCCTGCGATCCTACCACGGAGTGCGGGGGAGGAAAAGCTTTCTTCCACCCAAACTGACAAAGACAGAATCACAGGACGAGATCCTACAAACGTATTTCCTGTAAGTTTTATGGGACACAGGCGCCCTCCCAAGGAAATGAAAACTCCAAGGAACAGACCTGAGTATTTTACACGGTGTTTGGTGCGGAGTGGACGGGTGTCCAGGAGTGTTAAGTAGAGGAGACGGAGGTCACCGTAGTAACCTGGAGAATCTTAGCCAGGACTTTTGTTCGGATCTTCTTGGGGCCGAGATAAGGAGGCTCCTTCCCTGCGGGCGCAGGGAAGGCCCCCCTCCCGTGAGGAACTTAGGATCTGTTTCAGGGACGGGGCTGGGAAAGATCAGCGTGATCTTGCTTTTGCCATTTTCTCAGATTCCTTCAGCTGAAAGTGCTGGCCGGGCCTAGGTGTCGTAGTCAGCGGGCGGGCGTGTCCTGAACCCCAGCAAGAGCAGGAGCGTCTGCGGCCCAGCCACAGAGCGAATCCCGACGCTCACCCACAACCCGGCCTGTAACGGGTGCGGCAGGGCGGAGGTAGGGTGCGGGAGCAGCACGCCGCCGCACCGGGCCCCGCGGATGCGCAGCCTCGCCCGAGGGGGGGGGGCCCTCCCCGCCTCTTTCCCACTGCTCTTCACTAAGTCTCTTTCATGGATTTCATAAACCAAACGACCGAAGGTCTTAATTTTGCCTGCGGGCACACCGCTCGGTGAAGTCGGGAACTGCCTGTTGGACGGTGTGTTAATGGGCTGTCGTGGCATCGAGGTGATCCCCCCCACGATAACCCTTGTGGCCCGTGACCCGACGTCCCGGGTCGACCCCGTACACGCCTCGCCCTGGACCTGAGTCCGAATTCCTCAAGGAGTCCGGGGACCTCAGCGGGAAACAGGATTTGAGGCCACAGTCTGCGTACTGAGTGCGGACACTGCTCTCGGGCTGGTAAATTATCTTTTGAATTCTATGCCGTCTTATGTTATAGAAAAGCCTCTTAGGTCTCCCATCAACTGTGTCATTTAAAGTTTAAGATGCGGGCGCAGGCCCGAACTTACTCTGTAATAGAACCAAGCCTCGGTCCGTCAAACTTCACGGACAAATGCATGACTGAGAAAGGAACGAGAGACACCAGATTTTTGATTAAACGTGAAAAACTGAACAAACGTTGACATAAGCTGCTAAAATGGCAAAGACCCGGAAAGACAAGGAGAATAAAGAGAGCAGCAAATGGGAAACGGAACAAAACTTTAGACGTTGAAAAATAAGTGACTGGGTGCTAAACAAACTAACAGGCCAGAAAAAGCTAATTCTTCTCGAATATTGAGGAAATAAAATATTGGGGCTCCTGGATGGCTCAGTCGGTTAAGCATCTGACTTCGGCTCAGGTCATGATCTCGCGGTTCGTGGGTTCGAGCCCCGCATCGGGCTCTGTGCTGACAGCTAGCTCAGAGCCTGGAGCCTGCTTCGGATTCTGTGTCTCCCTCTCTCTCTGCCCCTCCCCTGCTCACACTGTCTCTCTTTCTCTCTCTCAAAAATAAATAAAACATTTTAAAAAATGAAGAAATCACATACTTTTTAACTCATACACTGAGGCCAGCGTAACCTGACGCATCAGATGCAGACACAGTAAAGAAATATCAAGCTTATTTCACTCACGAAAACAGAAACAAAAATCCTACACAAAATATTAGCAAATTGAATCCAACCAGGTAAAGAGGGGAAGAAAGAAAAAACCACCACTACCAAATAGTTATACAACAATGTTTAATATTAGAAAATCTATAAATGTAATTGACCCCAAAAGCAGATGAAGAGAAAAATCATAAGAACCTCTCAAGAGAAGCGGAAAAAGCATTGGGTAAAGTCCCTTGCCTGTTCAGGACAAAAACTCCTTGTAAATTGGAACTACAGGTGTTTCTTACCCTGATCAGGAGAATCTATTAAAATCTTACAGCGAGTATTATCCTAAATGGGGAAATAGCAGATTCGTCCCTAAATTAAGAGTAGAGACAATGCCCGATGTCCCCACTGTCATGAGGTGCCGTGTCAGGGGCCCGACGCAGAGTCTTAGCAAGAACAACGAAGTGGAGGCTTACAGAGCAAAAGAGAGGGAATAAAGCTGCCATTGTTTGCAGATGACATGACTTTTTTCCTTCACCAAACACAAGAATATACACAAATACTTAAGAACAATAAAATTTAACAATGAAACTGGATATAAGAGCCACACATATAATATTAATAAACATTTCTATGCCTCACAATGACCAACTAAAAACAGCTAAAACGAAAAAATACATACTCCCTACTCTACTACTACTACTGTAGTGTGAAGGTATATCCAACAAAAATCTAACAAAAAACATACATGACCTAGATAGAGAGAAAACGTTTGTAAGAGTCATTTTTATTTACCTACATAAATGGAGAGCTATGCCATGTTTATGTAGTCGAAGATTTAACATCGTAAAGATAATTAATTCTCCCCAAATAAGTTTATTCCATTTTCTTTTTTCTTAAATTTTTTAATGTTTATTTATTATTGAAGGAGAGAGAGAGGATGAGTAAGGAAGGGGCAGGGAGAGAGGGAGACACAGAATCGGAAGCAGTTCCAGGCTCTGAGCGGTCAGCACAGAGCCCGCGTGGAGCTCGGACTCACAATCTGTGCACTCGTGACCTGAGCTGAAATCAGACGCCCCACCGACTGAGCCACCCAGGCGCCCCAGATTTATTCCATTTGCTAACAAAATCTCAGCAGAGTTTTTTTAAAGTTCATTTATTTATTTTTGAGAGAGCGTGCGGGGGAGGGGGGTAACAAGAATCAGAAAGAGAGAGAATCCCAAGCAGTCTCTTCACTGTCAGCACAGAGCCCGATGTGGGGCTTGAACCCATGAACCATGAGATCATGACCTGAGTGTAAGAGTTGCCACGGGAAGGCAGCTGAGTGGCCACTTTGCCTGGAGAGCTGCGAGCACTGACACCCCCCACCTGCACATCTGGGATGACCCGCGCCATTTGACTAGCACCAGCGGCCATTTTATTGCAGGCCAGATAACAGATCCAGGCGCCACCAGGACCGACGACCCCCACTCTCCATCTGGACTGTCTCAAACTGTAACTCCTCACCATGGAATTCCAGCATCCCCCTCCCCACCGAAGCGAACAGCCAATCGAATCCTGCCACCGTCCAAAGATGCCCCTACGTGGCTACCGGCCCACCTGCGCTCAAACCCAGAACTTTTGCACCCATAAAAGACCTTGCTCTCCCGTACCAGGCGCGACGTCCCTGACTCCCCGCTCCAGAGTCACGGAACCTCGCCCCGGAATTGCAGACTCCAATAAAGGCCTTCTTGTCTCCATAACGTGGTCTCTCTCTTTCCTCCCATCTCTGCCTCCATCTATTAAATCTTACACTCTTGGGGTGCCTGCCTGGCTCAGTCAGTAGAGCATGTGACTCTTGATCTCAGGGTTGTGAGTTCAAGCCCCACATTGGGCACAGAGCTTACTTAAAGAAGTAAGAGCTTACTTAAAAGAAATGACTCGCTCTTCCAGCAGAAGGAAGCTCACTCTCATCAGAAGGAGTAGGGGAACAGGAAGAATATGTACAAAACGCAGGGGTTCACGGCCTGGAAAGGCCAGGCGGCCAGACTCTCGGGGCTCGGATTCGCCAAGCTGCGTCTTCCCCTGGGGCAGCAGAGGTGCCGGCCGAGGCTGGGGGCACTCCGGACCGGGCAGCACAGGCGGGAGGTGGCTCCCAGCCGGGCCCAGAGCAGCGGGTGGGGTGGGCCGAGAGGCCGCCCGCTGACTTTCCCTTTCCAAGCTTCTCCTGGGAAAGAGGCCAAGCGGAGTCCTGAAGCGGCTGTCGGAGGAGAGGCTGAAACGGTGGCACGGCACGGGGTGAGCCGTCTGGTGTCACCTGGCGCTGCCCCGCCCGTCCCTGAGGGCCCCCGGCTCAGCCCCTCCACGGGCACTGTCCTCAGCAGCAGAAGCGGCTGCCTCAGCCAAGTTCTCACTCCCTTTCGGGAAGAGTTCGCGTCCAAGACGAGGTGGTGGGCCTGGTGCCTTAGTTCAGGGCCGTCCTGAGGGTCCTCCCAGCCCGGGACGCCCCGGGGCATCGGCCGCGCTCTCTCCTGCCCCCTTGACTTCGTGCCTCTTTGCCCTCAGCCCCTGGTTCTGCTTCCTTCCCTCCAGGCGCCGTTCCCCGTCCCCCAGAGGGTCTCTGTCCCCCCGTGGGCCCCCTGCACACAAATCTCCGTCCCAGAGCCTGTTCCCAGAGGACCCCCCGGGGGCGGTGCCCGTCCGGAGATAACGCAGCCACGAGAGGCCAGCAGCTCACAAAGTTAAAAGTGGTTTTCTCCAGGGGGAGGACTAGGGCTGCGCCGAGGGGGGGCAGGGGCTGCATGGTCGCCTCTGTGCCCTCCGCTCTTTTCAACACGTGACCGTTTTAATTCTGTCATTAGAACCTTTCCTCACTTCAATATTTTATTAAGATTTTTTCTTTGACGTCGGCTCCACACCCAGCATGGAGCCCAGCGCAGGGCCAGAACTCGCCACCCCGAGATCAAGACATGAGCCGAGATCAAGAGTCGTTCGATTAACTGACTGAGCCACCCGGGGGCCCCAAAGATTTTTATGTTTAAGGAACCTATACACCCAATGCGGGGCTCAAACCCGCAACCCAGAGATCAAGAGCCTCGTGTTCTTTCCACCGACTGAGCCAGCCAGGCGCCCCTAAACTTTTTTAAAGAATTTGATTCTGTCAGGGTGCCCGAGCGGCTCAGTGGGTTAAGCATCCAACTCTTGATTTCGGTCATGATCTCACAGTTCGTGGGATCGAGTCCCGCGTCAGGCTCTACGCTGACAGCACAGGGCCTGCTTGGGATTCTCTCTCTCTTCTCTCTCTTCTCTCTCTCTGCCCCTCGCCCTCTCTCTAGCTCTTTCAAAATAAATAAATAAATATTTTAAAAATCAACTATTTTTGTCAATATTATAGGCCAAAAAAATAAAAATGGATCTCGTGGTTTTAAGCCAACTTGTATCTCCAAGCCGAGAGGTTTTGTTAACAAGATGTCTGTACCTTGCTGCTCCGTGGCCGCCGCGCCATGAGGAGAGCCGGGGTGCCCGGCTGGCTGAGAGGGTGGAGCCCCCAGTGTCGTCTGATCTCAGGGTTGTGAGTTCGAGCCCCAGGTTGGGGTAGAGATTGCTTAAAATCCTTTTTTTTTTTTTTTTTTTTGTTTTTTAAAGCAAATATTTAGTCCTTCCTTCCTTGTCACGGCTGATTTGGGAAGCGGGGTGTTTGGGAAGCGGGTCCCAGTGCGGAGCTACATCGGACAAGGCCCCGGGCAGTTTCGTTGCAGTATTTTTCATCCCCCCCCAGGTTCGGCCGAGCCTCCCGCCCCCGCCACGGGGAGGTGGAGGTGCGGGCCCGTCTCTCCGCGGCCAGCCCAGGTGGCTGTCTCGAACGGTTCCCAGTGACGTAGAGCCCGGGCCCAGGGCCCTGCACACTTCCTGTGTGGGGCTCAGAGACTCGCCTCCCCGCCAGCCTGAGGTGCTGCTTCGGAAAATGGTGAGTCTCCCCTCGCGCGGCCCCCCGTTTCACCCCGGGAACGGTGCCCTCAGGGTCGTCGCCCGCAGCAGGGTGGAAAAGTCCTCCGGTTTCTGTTTCAGAAGCAGTGAGCCACGGGCTCCGCCATCTTAGGTAGAACAAGCGTCCGTCCGGTGAGAGGATGATGCCGTCGGGAACCGTCTGGAGAGTTCTGGGACTCTGTCTCCTGGCCGGTAAGCAGGGGCGGGGGGGGGGGGGGGAGGAAGGGCCGCATCTTCCAGACCGCGGGGAGCGCACAGTCTCCCTCGGTGCTGCCCAGGGGACCAAGGAGCCCCGTTTACCAGAAGACGTAAGGGGCCATCTGCGCTCCGCGAGGCCAGGGACCCCAGGTCCGGGCCGGGAAAGGGCGTCCCGATGCTTGGGACAGCATCCGGGGGACACTTGGGACTGTGGCTGTTGGAAACAGTCTCTCTGCCTCCAAGGACAAGCTCCCTCGTCCGTGACCCACCCAGCCAGCCCTTAAGAACTAACACCAAGGCGGGTGGCCGAGCTCACCTCCGGGCCTGTGGGGAGAGCAGGGAGCTGAGCCCAGACTGGGGGGCGCAGAGCCAGGCTGGTCTCCCGGAGACAGAGCACAGCTCATAATTACCGATCCTGCTCAGGTGACTAAGAACTTTCAGCTAACTTAGTCCTTTATGAAGCAAGGGAGGATCTCCGTGGGCACATAGCCAAGAGCGATTCTACATCTCACAGGAGATAAAATTAAAAAAAAAAAAAGGTTACCATTTGTTAAGTGCCAGAGACTGTACCCAGAAACTTCCCTGTGTGTATCAGCGGATTTGATTCTCCCCTTCATGGGGAAGGCAAACGCCACCCCTATTTTACACATGAAGAAACCGACAGGCAAAGAGGTTACGTGACTTGGTTGAAGCCACACCGCAAGGCAGGGCTGACGCGGACCCGGGAGCGGGGGCTGTCCGTCCAGAGGGCCTGGGCGCTTCCGGGCTCCGTGATGCAAAATGGGGCGCCATGGGTTTATTCCAGAGCCTAGAAAACGCTGCCGGAGCTGGGGCCCCGCTCAGAGGCCACGGCCACGGTGCCCTGCGTCCTGCTTCGCTGTGCGTTAGGTTCTCAGGCCTGAGCGCCCACGCAGACCCCCTGGGATTCTGGAGCTCCTGCCTCGGCGGGACCAGGGCTTGAGACTCTGCCTTTCGAGTAAACTCTTGCACTTGTAAGTCTGCTGCTGGCCCAAGGAACACGTTTTGAGTGTCAAGGGCAAGGCGAGACTCCTGCAAGGAGAGGTCAGGCGTTTTCTAAGGTGGGGGTGGGGGAGGCTTGTGAGCGCGAGACTGGATATCGAAGTCCCAGGCATCCCTAACGATTTGGCCTCATGAGAACGTGCCAGTCTGCTCTGGACATGGACGGGCACTGGGCGGGGGAGAGGCCTCACCCGATGCAGAGGCTGTTGGCAGGAGAGAGATCCGAGCCTACGGAGAGCTTGAAAAGACAGCATCGGGGAGACTGGGCACCGTCATGACCCCGAGTTGTGCTGGGACCTGGCTCTCCAACACCCAGGGTCTGACGGACGAGTAAGTGGAATTTCAAATCCCTCCGTCTGGGGCTCAAGCAGAAAACAGGTGGAGAAACTGAGCCATCAGACAACGTGTCTGCCGGAACCAGAACTCGTGTTTCTTCCACAGACCAACTTTCAAAATGGAGGCTGGGCTGCAAACTCGTTTGCTTCTTCCCCGGGGGCCGAAAAGTAGCCTCCGCTCCTCCTAACTCTTTGTCAAATATCGAGTGTTCGAGTTTAACGCTAGAGGCTTCTTTGCTTTGCTTCATCCCAATGGTTGAACTCCGTTGGGATGAAATGAAAGAGCCCCAGGGGAATCCTGGTCCACACCCGGCAGGACACGTCCCTTCCTGGGGCACAGGCATGACCACGGTCCCAGGGTGGCCGGGAATGGCCAAACGAGACCACATCACTGTTCTGCTTGGAATTCCAGGCCCCTCAACATTGCCTAACTTGTGTTTTTTTCTCTTATTTATTTTCTAGCTGGCGCTTGGGGGCAGGACGGTAAGATGTGCTTTCTTTCCTCGTTTTGAAATCAGCCCGGCAGGCTTTGTTGTTTCGAGCGGAACTTTGGCCAGACCCCTCCCCCACCCCCACACGCAGAGCTCCCGTGGGTGTCTGTGCATTCCCCCCCCCGACCCCCGTCCGTCCAGAGGGAGTTCCCGGAGGAGGAAAGCAACCGGGATCCTAGGAAAAATGAGTTTTAACTATTCGAAAGAAAACACTTGAAACTGCTCAAGTTGAAAGTGCCAAAGTCATTTGTTTGCATTTCACGTTTGATGTGGGATTTTGTAGAGGATGCGGACGCGTACACGGGCAGGCGGGGTGCAGGCTCAGAGTCACGTGTCCAAACGCTCTGAATGTGTGCATGCGTGTGCACGCCTGTGATCACACGCGTGTGAGCACGCCAGGCCGGGACTCGTTTCCCGGTCACAGCGGTAGAGTCAGAAACGTCCCAATACTGGAAGCCTTTCTATTCAATCAGCTTCTCTGAACTGCGTGAAGCAATTTTGTGTTTAAAGGCGGCCACTGGCCAGTCTACGCTCCTCGGCACGGCCTCTTTTGTAGTGTTTTAGAACCCTTTTTTTCTTTTTTCTTTTTTCCCATGCCTCATGCTTCAATGTTACCTTTTTTTTTTTTTTTAATTTTTAGTGTTTATTTTTGAGAGGGAGAGACAGAGCAGGAGCAGGGGAGGGGCAGAGAGAGAGAAGGAGACACAGAATCCGAAGCAGCTCCAGGCTCTGAGCTGTCAGCACAGAGCCCGACGCGGGGCTTGAACTCAGGAACCGTGAGATCATGACCTGAGCCGAAGTCAGACACTCAACCGACTGAGCCCCCGGGTGCCCCTAACGTTACCTTATTGGCAGATGGAGGATGTTGAAAGCGCTGACGTGCTTCAGGACAACATTTAGAGCTGATTTTTCTTTATCATCGATTTATGCGAAATACGGAGCTTCATTCCCCCCCCAGCTTTATTGATATAATTGACGTATAACACAATGTAAAGCTAAGGCGTCTGATGCAATCATTTGATGTTGCAAAATGACTACTTAGGATCTATTTTTGTAAATCGCCATCAGTTGTTTAATGTAGGAGGCAGAGCCCAAAACTTTTCCCATCCGACCATGAAGAATGTGGAGATCCCGTTTTCTTTCTTTCTTTTTTTAATCTACAAAATTAAATTTTAATACCATAGAGCATTTTTTAAAATTTGTTTAATGTTTATTTTTGAGACAGAGTGTGGGGGGGGGGCGGTGCAGACAGAAAGAGACACAGAATCTGAAGCAGCTCCAGGCTCCGAGCTGTCAGCACAGAGCCCGACACGGGGCTTGAACCCACGAACGGTGAGATCATGACCTGAGCCGAAGTCAGACACCCACCAACTGCGCCGCCCAGGCGCTCCAATCAATACCTTAGAGGATTTGAAAGACAAATATGAACTTCTCACCGGTCATCAGCCTCACGGATGTGTCCATGCAGTCCCAGGATGCAGCTGTTTTTTCCTTTCCTTTTTTTATTAGAGTAGCGTTGACACACAGTGTTACTTAGTTTCGGAAGGCCCTAACCCAGGGGAACAGGGTCTGTTCTTAGTAGCTGATAGAAGTGTATGTAGCTAATAGTTGCTTATCATTTCCTTTTCAGACAATGACAACCCTTCAGGTAAGAGGATTTTTACTCTACACGAGCTGTTTTCAAACGTGAGACAGGATGGTACTGAGGACAAGCAGAGTAAAAAACACTGCGAACCAGAACCACCAGAGGAAAAGCACAGTGGCCTCCCGGTAGGACCCCTGGGGGAGGAGCCTGTGCGTGTTGCTGACCGTCGACTCCTCGAGCACGCCATCAGGGAAGTGTGGGCGGGAGCCACTAGGAGTTTTGTGTAAATCACGAATTCATTCTTTAACATTTGTTTAATGTTTATTTATTTATGTTTTAATTTTTTAATGTCTATATTTATTTTTAAGAGACAGAGAGAGACAGACCATGAGCAGGGGAGGGGCAGAGAGAGAGGGAGACACAGAATTAGAAGCCAGCTCCAGGCTCCGAGCTGTCAGCACAGAGCCTGACGCAGGGCTCGAACCCATGAACCGTGAGATCATGACCTGAGCCAAAGTTGGACGCCCAACCGACTGAGCCCCCCAGGCGCCCCAATGTATTTATTTTTAAACGTGGTAATTTATTTTATGCCGTTATCTAAATCCATTGTTTAAAAATGTTCAATAGGCCCTTTAAAAACATATTTAAAAAATACATTTTTCTGACTTCTTGGTGGATCGCTTAAAATAAACAAGTCACCACACATTTTTAAACCATTCATGATACTATTACCTTACATAATTTTAAAATTCCAAAACACAAATATTCACTCTATAACACACTGCTTAAGTACGTATCTAATATATACTTTACATGGGTTATTAGTTTGTAGGGCCCTGCAAAATTATTTAAACTGAATTGATAAAAACTAAAAACTAGAGAGGTAGAAGGAGTTGAAATAGAGCACCATTCACCTCTGAAACTAGTTTTAGAGTTGGTTTTTCTGAAAAGAATTTGTAAAATTTCTTACTTAAATCTGTATTAAAATTTCTTTTTCAATTCCCATGTATAAACACACGTCATTTTTTTAAATCAATAGAGGTTACATTTAGCGTAAAATAAGCCACAGGTTGTCCCCCAGATTTCTTAAGAATGTTTCTGTCTGGCCTACAATAAATTGGAGAAATGAGGCAAATGAGGTTTTGGGGGGGGTTTTGGTTTGGTTTTGAGAAAAGGGGGTAGAGGAAATAGAATCCAAATACCTTCATTTAATCATTGTGTGTCTAGGGGCTTCTGGGCGGCTCAGTCAGTTAAGCATCAACTTCGGCTCAGGTCATGTTCTCACGGTTCATGGGTTCGAGCCCTGCGTGGGGCTCTGTGCTGACAGCTCAGAGCCTGGAGCTGCTTCAGATTCTGTGTCTCTGTCTGTCTCTGCTCCTCTCCCACTCACACTGTCTATCTCAAAAATAAATAAACATTAAAAAAAATTGTGTATCTAGAATGAGTTTAGAACTGTAGACTTTTAAGTAGGACAAATATCCTGACAGCCAGCAGGTAACGTTTATTTATTTTTGTGACAGAGAGAGACAGAGCAGAGAGACAGGGAGACACAGAATCGGATGCAGCTCCAGGCTCTGAGCTGTCAGCACAGAGCCCGATGTGGGGCTCGAACCCACAAACTGTGAGATCAAGACCTGAGCCAAAGTCAGATGCTTAACCCACTGAGCCCCAGGCGCCCCTTTACCTTTCTTTTTCAAACAAACACAGCAAGCAGAGTGAAATGTCTACCTAGATTTAAATTATTTTGTTTATGATTTCTAGTTTATATAACATTTCTAAGAAATAGTATTGAAAAATTATTTCTAAGTCAAAATAATATCAACTATCTACGTCATTATACTCAAATCCCAATTATTAGCAGATGGATAGATCTGGAGAGTGACATGTTGACACCCCAGATGATCTTAGCCAGAGCGCTGCCTGAGCAATCGGGTCAGAACTCAGTTCTATTCTCCGTTGGAGCAGGACCCCAAGAAGCAAAGGAAAAAAGTAATTAACATTTTTTCTTAAGCATCAGCTTTGTGCCATTCATTTTCACGCTCATAATCCGTTAACTGCTCACAAATGCCCTGTGAGGTTGGTGTTTTATCTCCATTTCCCAGATGAATAAACTGAGGCTCAGAGAAGTTCAATGACTTGCCCTTGGTCACACATCCTAAAACAGATCTGGATTCAAACAGGGCTTCCGATTCAGTCCAGCACCTTGTCCCTAACAGCATCCTGTAGCAGAACGCCCCCAACAAAGAAAAAACAGTCTCTGAGCACCCCTCCTCCGTTTCAACCACACATGCCGGCTTAAGCATAGCCTAGTGGCACCCTATGTCCGGGCACAGACCTTCCAGAAAACAAGGACGAGCCCCAGCCCCGCCTCCCAGGACAGCGTGGCCCGCTGGGGGGGATGTGCCCGGGTCCGCCTATACTGCGTCCCTCTAACAAAACTCATTTAGAGTTGATTATACTCAGGAGATGGTTCACAGTCAGGCCACGCTTTATGGGACGAACCATTCCCTTAAAATGAGGACAGTCGTTTCCATAACTGAGGGGCAATGACAGAGAAGTGGTACAGAACAAAGAGAAGGGTCTTCGATCTCCCGTGAGGGGTTCTGTTCATTATAAGAGAGCACCTCTGCGCGGTGAAAACCAGGTAAGCCCCAGAACAGGAGCTCAGAGATCTCACGAAGACGAGTGAAGGTCTTTATCTCTGAGGAGACCGTCTCACGTCAAACCAGAATACGGTTCACGCGAACGTCGGAGGACGAGCTTGAAGACTTGGAGAATTTCTCAGCTTTAGGTTTTAAGCTTTCCACACTTCCGTGGGTCTGGGTTCAGCAGCCCATGCTGGTGCATCCGGGCTGCACGTAGGCGCATACTTGGTGGGCTAAGGACGTAACTTACCTCCAAGGTTGGGGCCTGCTAACAGATGCGTCTTATTTGGAGGTTCTTGGGAATAGTAGCCAGTCCCACTTGAAATGTCCATCTACAGTTGAAACCTAAGCCAAGGTCATTTTCTTACTGTGCTTTCTTTCTTTCACGTTCTGGAGAAGGGACAGATCCACAGATACCTACATATCAACGTAAGTTGAACCGTCTTCCGTGGGCGCGCTGCGGATGCGGGTGGGCGGACAGAGGGGAAGGAATTGGTGGGGAGAGGTCACCCCAAGAACTGAGGTCCTTCCAAGAGCTCATTTCCAACTCCCATTTTGGAAATATTCCCAAAGAGAATTTTTTTTCTAGACTTTTCTTTACTTCCAACCTCCCCTTCTCTGTCTTTCTCTCTCCCAAAAATAAATTAACACTAAGAAATTTTTTTTAAAAAGGTCCTCCAGTTTCCCTTCTCCTTCAGGACCCCTCTTGCGAGCCCCGTAGCCAGCGGAGTTCCCTTTTGACAAGAAAACCCAGGGCCTGGGGCACCCATGACTGTCTGCATCTGGCTGGCTCTTTGTTACCAATTTGCCTTTGCCAAAATCTTCCTGGTTTCTCTCTCCAATTTCCCTTCTCTTCTCTCCCGTTTTCCAGGGTATGAAGTTTCCATCTCTGGAGACTCGGTAGAGCTGACGTGCCCTGAGGAGGCGGACGATGAATTGATAAAATGGGAAAAAAATGATAAAGTCTTAACCAATCAATCTGGAAAACGGCTACGTCTGGAAGGGTCCTCAGAATTAGGAAACGGTGCTTCCTATGCGTGCTTTACAGACAGCGCCAAGGAGAAGAGCTATCTCTACCTGAGGGCTAGAGGTAAGGTGCCGCCCGGGGCAGACCCCACCGCCGCTCTAGGGAGGGCCATTTCCAGAGCGCATCCCCAGCCACGTCCCGGACGCAACTCACAGTCCCCTGGCATCTCTGTGCTTCTCTGACACTCAGTCTGAGACCTTAGGGTCACACCGTGTCAGTGTTTTCTGAAATCTCGATGAAATGCCCATGTGGGGCCATCTGGGCAAACTCAGCTCTAGGCCTAAAACAACAACGGGATTGCATCGCTCACGTGATATTGAATCCAGAATTATGGCACTTAGATATGGGTTTATTAAATGCTTTATCCAGAGATAAATTCTTCAGAAAGATTTGCAAAGCTGCCGCAGAAAGGTGTCGGGGCACTTGGGCAGCTCAGTCAGTTAAGCGCCCAATTCTTGACTTCAGCTCAGGTTATGATCTCATGGTTTGTGAAATCCTAAGTCGAGCTCAGAGCCTGCTTGGGGTTCTCTCTCTCTCTTCCTCTCTCTCTTTCTCTGCCCCTCCCCCACTCGTGCTCGCTCTCTCTCTCTTCCTTAAAATAAGGAAACACTTATAAATAAATAAATAATACAGGCACAACAGGGACAGCTGACCTTTTTCGAGTGCTTATTAAGTTTCAAGCACGATACCAGCCGCTGGCCAGGAGCTTTGTTTTCGTGCGGCCTCTCAACAGCGCGCCGAGCTAAGTACTATTTTATACAAAAGGAAACAGAGCCTTTGGGAGCGGCAAACACTGCCCACAGTCCTCACAGCTGGCCAGTTCCAGAGCTGGGGCTGGAACCCAGGACCGTCTGACTCCAGAGCCTCCGTCCATAACCTGCAACCTTTGCTTGTCGTTAGAACCTTTGGAAGGTCCGGCTCTGGCCACAAGCGTGTGAGCAGGAAAGGGGAAATTGCCTTTGTTTGTTCCTTGCTCGGGTCTCCCATCTTGCGTCTCTTTTTCTCGGTGACCCCCGACCCCCGCAGTGTGTAAGAACTGCATGGAGGTGGACCTGACGACCGTGGCGGCCATCATCGTGGCTGACGTCTGCGTCACCCTGGGGCTGCTGCTGCTGGTCTACCACCGGAGCAAGAACAGAAAGGCCAAGCCCGCGCCTGTGACGAGAGGGGCCGGTGGCGGCGGCAGGCCCAGAGGTGAGGCCGTCGGGCTCCGTTGGAGGAGAGTCCCACCAGGGGGACGTCCAGGCTGGGCCAGGACGGGCGGCGAGCCCCCCGCGAAGCCAAGCCACACCCGCTGGGTGGCCGCGTCTGGGCAGAGGCGTTCACACCTCAGATCAGTTCTCTCTTTCCCGTCCTGGAAAAGTACAAAAAGCTCATGAACAGGACGGCTTCCCCCAAAGCCTGAGGGCACGGGGTGACCAGTCCCTCCCAGCCTGCGGGGACAGAGACTTGGGGATGTTGGCGCCTTTGCCTTGCCCGTCGGAAAGGAACACGAGCGGACTTTGAGCTGGGGAGAGAGCTTGGAGGGCGTTAGAGACGGGGCAGAGCAGCGGAGCCGGGGCGGGGGTGTGGGGGGGTCCTAGAGGAGAGAATGGGCATCGCCGTCCCCGATCTGGGTCTCACTGCCACCACGGTGTTCCCTCCCGGAAACTAATCCTCCCCCACCCCCTCCCCTGCAGGACAAAAGAAGGAGAGACCACCACCTGTTCCCAACCCAGACTACGAGGTAACAGGGGACAGCGTGGGGGAGGGGCGCTTCTTGGGGGGAGGGGCCGCTGGGGCGTCCATCTTGCCCCTCACTCAGGCTCCAGGACAGCCGCCAGGGCTCAGGACAGAGCAGGGCCGCGTCCAAGGCTGCGTGTCGTCTTCCGTGGCCGCAGCCGGGGCTTGGGGGGGAAGCAGCCCTCTTCTGTGGCTGGTTCACTAGCCGGGGGGCCGGCACGGGGACCGCGCCCACGCGCCCCCACACGGCGCACCGGGTCGCACGTCCCGCCACGCGCCCTGGCCCCGCACACCGGGTCCTTCGCCGGTCCGTCGTCCCGGGCCTCCTGCCCCGACCCACACGCTGCCGGCCCTCACGGCCTCCCCCCTAGCCGACGGCCTCCCGACTGGACAACCAGAGTTAACGTCGGGCGGAGCAGAGAACCCGCAGGACTGTTCCGGCCCGCGGGCGGTGGCTATGCCACCATGTTACCTATTTGGAATTTCACACCGGGACAAACTCGACAAATATTTATCGAGCAGCAGCCAAGCACCAAGCACGTGGCATTCCCTTTCATGAGAGTGAGTGACGTCATTTAATTCTGAGAGATGAGTCTTCAGATTCCCGTTTCTGAGACGGGAGAGCTGAGGCTCCCAGAAGGCGGCAAGTTCAAGTCCGTTACCAGCAGGTGCCGGGCTAGAATCGGAGCCTGCCCCCCTGGCTCCTAGCCCACGCTTCTTTCCGGCGCACTAACGCTCGATCCTCAGGGCCCTTCCTTCTTAGGACTGACGTCCCCCGTCCCGCTGACGCCCTCCTGTCTCCTCTCCCCTCAGCCCATCCGGAAGGGCCACCAGGATCTGTACTCGGGCCTGAATCAGAGGGGCACCTGACGGCCCTGAAGGACCCTCCCTCCCCCCGGGCCCGGGTCTGGCTTCTCCGGGTCCTGCTCTTTCCTGGGCCCGGAGCAGATCCTGGACCCGGGAGAGAGCTGCCCCCCTGCCTCCTGGAGGGCCCGGCGCCTTCCGTCCCGCCCTCCCTGCCGGCACGCAGTCCTAGGAGATCGCTGCCACGCCACCCCGGGACGCGCCCCGGCCGCTCGCCCCTCACACCTGGACGCCCTCTCGTCGGGCATTGATTTCTGTGATTCACCCCGCCCCCCACCTGCAGGAGATCTCCCTTCCCCTCCGCTTCCCCCCTTCCCTGCACAGAAGTTGCCTCACCCCTAACTACTCCGTCTACCTTTCCACTTCCCCAGCTCTCTCTGTGGTGTCCCTTTGTGGGGAGGGTCCGGGTAACGCTGGCAGGGGTCCCGGCCCGGAGCCAGCCCTCTGCGCCCTCCCCCACGCTCCCCTGCAGGCCCCTGGGTGGCCGCTTGCATCCTCATGAGTGTGCTAGGCTCCTTGTCAGCTGAGAGAGGGAAGAAATAAAGTGGTTTTGGCTGAAAGAGTTTCTGTCGTCTCTTCTGGGAGGCGCTGGGGGGCCGCCTCGTTCCCTCGGGTCCTCTCTGCCCGTGACTAAACCCCGGCCGTGACCTCAAATGCAAGCGGGTGGGGGCACCGTGTGACCCTGTCTTTGGCAAGGGCATTAGGGAAGAAATAAAAAAGAGGACGAGAAAGAAGAAAAAATGATCGTCCTCTGACTCACTTCTCTTGGGGGAAAACATGAGGACGGCAGAAAGTGCCCGATGGCTCCCGGTGGGGTGGTCGGTTCGGAGCACGGAGGGCAGAGCAGAAGCCTGCGAGGGCCGGAGAAAGCGGCAGGTGGGCGGCGCGAGGTGTGGGGGCCGGGGACCCAGATCCCCCCACGGCCTGGGAGCGGAAGCCAGGGCCGAGCCGCCGCGGGGAGGGAGGTGCTGCCGAGCGAGGGGTCCCCCCCCCCTCACCTTCTGAGCAGCAGCCAGAGGCTCAGCTGTGGTTCGGCTCGGCAGGATGTGGGCTGGGGGCCCGGCGGGAGGGCCTGGCCCTGACCCAGCACCCTGCGCCGAGCGGAGGCCGGGGCCGTGACGAGCCCCCACGGGGCCCCTTCCCTCTCTCTCTGCGCCCAGAAACCTCCCCGCTCACCACAGGGCTATTTCCGGGTGCGGCCGAGACCGAAAAGGCCATTCGTGGTTAGCGACCTGGGCCACCTGCTGGGCCCGCTCAGCCTCGGCCGGGCTGGGGTGGGGGGCAGGCTCTCCGCCCTGGTCCCCGTCGGAGCGATGGGTCTTCGCCCCGGTCCACTCGGCACGTCGGCTCACGAGGGGGCCGGGATGGGCCCGGCAGCCTGGCCCCGGTGTCCGGGCGGACCTGGGGGAGCAGGGGGGTCTAGCCGCCCGTGCCCGGCGCACACCGACTGCCCTGGAAACCGCCCTCAGCGCTGCCACGCGTTCGCGCGTTGAAGCTTCTCGACAGCCCGGCGAGGCAGGTCAGACGGATGCTGTCCTGATGAGGCTGGGGGCTCAGAGGGGCCGCTGACCGAAGCCGCCCGGCTAGTGAGGACGGAGCGGGCGTGAGCCGCCGGAGCGGCCCGACTCCATCGCTCTGAAGGGCTCCGGGGCCGACTGGGACCAGAAAAAAGTGCTCGCCATCTTCCCGGCTCAAAGCTCCGTATGCGATCGTTCAGGGGCTCCTTCAGCAAGTGCTCTTCTCACCCTCACGCGGCCAGCCGGCGCCGGGCGCCGCTGAGGGGCTCCTAACAGCTTCGCCTTCGAGGAGCTCGCGAGGGCGAAGGAGCGGCCAGGAACGCAGGAGGCCGAACAAGAACAGAGCGAGCGCCGCGGTGCTCCCCGCGGTGCTCCCGGGAGAAATGGGGAGCGGCGCGGAGGGCAGGCGGCCCTGGGCCCTGGAGGGAAGGGCGGGCAGGGCTTGAGGACGGAGGAGGAGGCCCTTCACTCACTGAAGATGAAACAGGGACCCTGTTAAATAGGCTGGTAGCTGTTAAGTAAATTGAACTTATGTTTAAAAACCTCTCCACAGGGGGCCCTGGGTGGGTAAGCCAGCTGAGCATCTGACTCTGGATTTCGGTCCTGGTCATGACCTCAAGATCGTGAGATCGAGCCCCGCATCAGGCTCTGTGCCGAGCACGGAGCCTGCTTGGGATTCTCTCTCTCTGCCTCTCTCTCTGCCTCTCCCCTGCTCATGGTGTGTGTGTGTGTGTGTGTGTGTGTGTGTGTGTGTGTCTCAAAATAAATAAACATTAAAAAAAAAAAACTTTCCACAAAGAGAACTCCAGACCAAGACTTCATTAGTGAAATCTACCACACACTGAAGGGAGAAATAATACCAATTCTCTGCAACTCTTCCAGAAAACTGACGAGGGAAAACTTCTGGCTCCTTCTACGGAGACCAGACCCATCCTGTGTCATGGTTAACGTCGTGCGTCAATGTGGCTGAGCCCCGGTACTCAGAGATCTGGTCAAACAGACCGGATGCGGGGGTGCAGGTGGTATTTAGGATTAATATTTAAATTAGCAGATTCTGAGTGAGGCTGGTCATCCTCCAGAGGGTGGTGGGTGAGCCTCGTCCAATCGGTTGAGGGTCTCACAGAAAGAGCAGCCCGGGGTCCCCTGAGGAGGAGAGACCTCTCCGTCTCCAGGCCGCGTTTGGACGCCGGCTGCAGCCTCACCTCCCCGCTGGCTCTCCAGCCTGGCAGTTCGATGCCAGCTTTGGACTCGCCAGCCTTCACGGTGCGTGAGCCAGGTCCTCAAAATAAATCCCTCTCTCCATCCCTTCTCTTTTCCCTCTCTTCCTTTCCTCTCTTCCATCTCCTACATACACATCCTGTTGGTTCTGTTTCTTTGGAGAAACAGAACCCTAATGACAAATGCTGATATCAAAGCCAGACAAAGACACTGCAAGGAAAAAAACAACCCTGCAGACCAACATCCCTCATGAATAGATGCAAGAATTCTTCACTAAATTTTAACAAATCTAATCTAATAATATACAAAAATAATAGGGCTCCTGGTTGGCTCAGTTGGGGGAGCATCTGACTCTTGATTTCAGGGTCATGAGTTTGAGCCCCATGTTGGATGTAGAGATTAGTAAAAAACAAAATACATAAACTCAGCCTAGGGCTAGTACCCTCCTTAATGACGAAAAACAACGTTTCCCCCCAAGACTACAGATAAGGCAGGAATGCCCTCACTCCGGCTCTACTCAGCGCGGTGGGGGGGGCTGGTCACTGCAGGAAGCCAAGGAGCAGAAGAAAACACACCCAGATTGGATGTATTTGTTCATCCAGTTAAGCTGTCTTTGGTCACCAACAACATGATCATCTGTGTAGTTCATCTGATGAACTTTACCAAAAAAAAAGAAGAAGAAGAAGAAGAGAGAAGTTACTAGAATTAATATGTGAGCTTAGAAAGTTTCCAGGGTACAGGATCAGTATACAAAAACAACCACATTTCTAGATACTATCGATGTGCAATTGGAAATTGAAATTTTAAAAACGCCATATAAAATACTTTGGGGGTCAATCTAACAGCCATGTTTGTGAATTGGAAGAGTCAACATCATTAAGAAGTCAATGCTCCCCAAGTCGATCTACAAATGAAACATGATTTAGATCAAAATCCCAGCAGGTATTTTGTAGTAACTGAGAAGAGAATTCACATGGGACTACTAAAGATCCAGAATAGCCAGGTGACTTTCTCTAAAAATTGCATCTCAGGGGCGGCTCGGTCGGCTGAGGGTCCAACTTTGGCTCAGGTCATGGTCTCATGGTTCAGGAGTTCAAGCTCCACACAGGGCTCCACAGTGACAGTGTGGATTCTACTCGGGATTCTCTCTCTCTCTCCTTTCCCTACATGCTCATGGGTGGTGTCTCTCTCTCTCTCTCTCTCTCTCTCTCTCTCTCTCTCTCTCTCTCTCGGAAATAAATAAACATTAAAATTTTTTTCAAAAAGGGGCACCTGGGGGGCTTAGTCGGCTAAGCGTCTGACTTCGGCTCAGGTCATGATCTCATGGTTCATGGGTTCGAGCCCCGTGTCGGGCTCCGTGCTCACAGTCAGAGCCTGGAGCCTGCTTCAGAATCTGTGTCTCCCTCTGTCTCTGCCCCTCCCCTACTCATGCTCTGTTTCTCTCTGTCTCAATAATAAAAAATAAATTTAAAAAAATTTTTTTCAAAAAGAACTAAAAGCATGTGACCACACAATAACTCGTCTGTGAATGTTCATCGTAGCTTTATCTGTAATGGCCCAAACCAGGAAATACCCCAAAGACTGGGAGCAGGTGGGTGGATGCGCAGCCTGTGGCATATCCATACAAGGGAACGCAGGTGGGTGGGAAAAAGGAATAAACTACTGACGGATGCACCAAGATGGATGAATCTCAAAGTAATTATGCTGAAGTATAAGAAGCCAGACCCAAAAAGGGTACATGTTGCATTATTACTCTCTAATATAAATCTAGGGAAACAAGAACTCATCTATCACGGCAGAAAGCAGATCGGCAGTTGCCTGGAGGGCGGGGGACAAGGAGAGAGAGGAGGAGGGGCGCCCGAGAGGAAGCTGTGCCGGTGGTCGGTGCGCGCATTACCTTTCCCGTGGAGACGTCTGGCAAGCGTGCACATGTGTCAAAACGTCAAATTTTACACTTAGATCCATGCAGTTTTTTCACATCGGTTTACTTCAGTGAAGCCATTTTTTAAAAGCACAAAAAAAGAGAACGAAAGGGACCCAAGGTTCCAGAAGGTTCAGGTGGAGGACAGACTTCTCAACCTTGGCTTCATTTAAGGTCCTGATGCCTGAACCCCCGGTTCTCAGCGTCTCTGGACCCACAGTGCAGAGGGTTCCCGGGCTCGCTCAGTGTAGAGGACTGCGCGAGGCCCAGGGGGTGTGAGAGCGCGCGAGGAAAACCAGGCAGAGAGAAGTGTGCAGGGCGTGGGAGGGGGCGGCCTGGTGCCCTCGAAGCCACGGGAAAGTTGCCCCCGGCGGAGCGGATCCAACGGGAAGGCGGGAGGCAGGTGTCAGAGGGCCGCTGGTAGGGATGTGAGGGGTCGAAACGGACCGTGACCCTGAAGGAAGCATGTGTAAATTACGAGCTCATGTTGTCTCCAACAGAATTAACATGTGTGTAGCGCCCGAGAAGACAGTGGGCAGAATCCTCCATGTCTCCGGCCGTGTCCTGGCCCGGGAAACGCCCGCGCTTATTAAACTGTCCTGAAGTTCTTCCAGTTACTCAAACTTGGAGAACAAAAGCGGGGGGGCTGCCCCACGGTGGACAGGAACGAGCACAAAGGACGCAGAAGAGTCAGTGGCCCCAACTCTTCCTCTACGCCAGAGACTCTGCACTGGAGGGCGCTTCAGAATCAGCTGGGGGCCGCATTCCTGGGGGGGCCCGAGGGTCTATATTCTTAATCAATCTCTCAGGCTCCCAAGGTTTCAGGACCACCACTAACAACTAGCTGAAGATGACATCTATAGAAAACATCCCGGGGGGGGGGGTCCACTCTCAAATCCCAGCTCTGCGGGGCGGGGAGAGGAATAAGGCATGTGGATCGCTGGTGAGTTTCTGATGTTAGTTGATGATCCAGAAGGCGGGGGTGGGACAGGAGGGGGACAGGTTCCGAGAAGAGGAAGGTGAGCGGTACCTTCTATACAGAAGGAGAGAAAGGGTCTTGAACAGACCTACGTTGGAACCTCCTCCCGGCTGGGGCTACCCCTCCACGGGGTCCTAAAGTTGGGGCCAGCCCCTCGGCAGAAGTGGGACTTTGTCACACATGCTCTCCACGTCTTGATAAGAAGTGGCCTCCTGGGCCCTTGATGTTTCCACCTCCTCTGCTGACGATGTCACGGAAACTTCCGTGTGGCTGGGTCTCTAAACATAGCAGCCCGCTCTCAGCTGTGGGGGGGAAGCCAAAGCCCCGAAGGGGCTGTCACAGGGGGCTGGAGGCCACAAGCAGCCAAGGCAGTGTGGCGGCGGGGGCCCTGCACCCGGGGAGCCCAGCGCACCGCAAACACCAGTGGGCCAGAGGGGGTGGCAGGCTGCCCGTCCCACTGTCCATCGGGGGCAGAGGAACAGAAACAGTGAAGGAAGGACACAGGTGGCCAGGAGGGCAAGGGCCCCGCTGAGCCAGGACGACACCGTGCCTTGCCCGACGGCCTTGGAAAGTCCAGGCACCTGCTGAGCGAGAGAAGACGTCTTTATTGGCTGAGCAAGGGAAGAAGGCAGAGTCACGCGCCGACACTCCTAGAAGCCACCAGCCTCCGGTTCACTTCTTCCGAGGCCAGTTTTCACCAAGATGACTGTACTGGGCATCGTTCCGATCTCGAAGGGGCTAGGAGACGAGAAGGGGGAACAGTGAGGCAGGCAGAGTCCGGACTCTCCCCGAGAGGATCCAGCAGACCCCAGAGACGAGAGATCCCGCCTGAGCTTCCCAGCCCCCACAGCCCCCAGTGATGAGCTCCCCACAGGCCCCTCCATCCATTCACAGAGCACAGAGCACCAGCCTCCCCACGCCTTCCCACCCCCCCCCTGCTCATGGCTCTTTCCCTTCAGGGCTCACCTGGTAGAGCTGGTCATTTCCCAGGAGAGTTTGAGCGTCGGCAGCTAGAAGAACCAGGGGAAAGACTCATCAGAAGCCTGGGAGGAGGGGCGGTGAAATCCTGCCACCTGCGGGGCGACCGCGGCTGGCAGCGTCCTCAGAAGTCTGCGTGAGCGAGACGGGCACAGGCCTTCCCAGAACCAGGCTTAGGGGTCC